>PVKE010002424.1:0-83143 GCA_004027555.1 Craseonycteris thonglongyai | reverse complement strand
ATGATGTGCAACTATGGAGACTGTTCTGGGCCCACCCCCTTCTCTCTGTCTCTGTATCTCTATCAAAAACAATAAAAATAAATCTTAAAAAGAAAAACTTACATATGTTGGGATGTGCATCGCATATTTGCAAAGATATACAGGAACTGTAAACGCTGACATCTCCACGGACAGGCTGAGAGGACAGCGGACCAGGAAAAGCCCCTTCCCTTGTGTCCTCTTGTGTTTGAATTTTTTACCTTATGCATGTATTTCTTTTTCAATTAAAAAAGAGAATGGAGGACAGGAATGGTTAGCTCAGCAAATACAGCAGCCACGGAAAAACTATCTGAACCATTACTTTTGCTTTAAACCCAGCAAGCCTTTGCTGGCTCTCTGCTATGTGCCCAGGGCTAGTCTATGACATGTTTTATTATTCATATTTTTTATAAAATAATAATACGGGGGAAGCCAGGATGGGTTAAGCGCTCACTTTGCAGTGCCGAGGACCAGGGATCAAATCCTGGCCCCGGCCTGTGTGGACCCATATGCTAAACTGGGAGCTCCCCCAGTTCAGTTCTCTCTCTGTCTCTGTATCTGTCTCTCTCTCTCTCTCTGTGTCAAAAACAATAAAAAGGAATGGAAAAAACATTCATTATTAAAAAAATAATAATAATATGCTATCCCTCATCCATGACCAGTAGAAAAACCAATTTAGTGGTAACTGAATTGTTTTCCAAGGAGTAGGAGTGAGTTATAAACAACACAGCTTCGGGGCAAACAGGTGGCGTGGATTTCCAGCTGCCAGGCAGCCGGCAAGGTTTTTCCACAGAGGAGCCCAAGAGCTGAGAGAACGTGCCTCCAGGCACCACCCAAAGCTGCCCCAAGTGGCTGCTCCGCGTTGGTAAGCGTGCAGGTTGACGATTATAGAGCACAGAAAACACATTAAACAAGGCCAGCTTTCTATTTACTAGATGGGATGCTGCCTGATTCAAGAATCATTGAATAAAGCCAAATACATCTTTTTTTAAAAAGAGAGGCCGCCTTTTCTGGAGTTGTGTGTGCCAGGAATCGCGCTCTATGCTTAGCTCACACGTCTTCATTAAGACCCATGCAATGTAGTAGCTATTCTTAGCACTGTTCCAGAAAGGACACCAGGCTGGGGTCACATAAGTGGCTGGTGCTATTTAGGGATTCAAATCTGGGGCTGTCTGGCTCCATCGCCTGTGCTTTTTCCATTGTCCTTCTTTGTTCTTATTCTTTATAAATGGATAAGCAATTTGGAAACAAGATCGAAAGCTAGCAAAAGGTAATACTGCTATATTTGCACGTGTCTGTTTACAGTGTACTCAGTTATATTCATTTCTTTTAGTGCCCCAGCAAATCTCTGGGGGAGGGAGGGAGGAGACTAACCCGCATTTGTACCTTTGAGGGAACGGAAGCTCAGGATGTAACTTGCCACAGGGCCCCACAGCCAACCGATGGGGGTGTCAGGACGGGCCCCACAGCTGTCTTGCTCCTGGGGTTGCGTTTGCTATTGTAGCTTTAACAGTTCCTGAGCATCACCCCTGAATATGGAGAGTCAAAGAATATACGCCAAACCCGCTCTCAAGGACTTTGCAGGCACCTAAAGTTGGGTTGGAAGGAGCCTCTAAAACTCTCAGGCCCAACCTCACCCCCACACCAGTGCCCACCCCCCAAATAAAAAGCCCTAACAGAGCTGGCAAAGTCTGATGATCCAGAGCCCTGTTAGAAAGGTCTTGGGTACACGAGGCAGGATCTGCTCCCCTGAACTACTGATCCTGCGTCTCAAAGACGGAGACCAGAGCCGAGGCGGCTTGGTGGAGTTGAAGCAGGAGCCGAAAGTGCAGGTTGGAGCACCCACTCCATCACTCGGTAATGGCATGACCTCGACATCTGCAGCTATAAGATGGAGATAATCACTTTCTAGGGCTGCTGTTGGGATTATATAAAAACCATGCAGGGGAAGGCACGTTGAGACCAAGTTTCCTCTCAATTCTGCCACATGCTTACATGGATGGCTTTGGGATAGGGTGACCATACAGCTGGATTGGTCTCGGACAATCCCAGTTTATGCCGTCAGGGAAGGTCCTTGGAGTGAGAGGGGCTGGGTGTCACCTCCCTGTGCAAGAACCCTATCACATCAGACGAGTGTCAAAGGGAGGTAATGAGGTTGCAAAGAAAGGGGACCTGGGGGAAGCCGGGACGGCTCAGTGGGTTGAGCGCTCACTTTGCAGCCCCGGGGACCGAGGATCGAATCCCGGCCCCGGCCTGTGTGGACCCACATGCTGAGCTGGGGAGTGCCCCCAGTTCAGTTCTCACCGGGGTGAGACCCCGGCCCGGTTCCTGCCCTGTGCAGCCCCGCACCCACCTGTGCAATGAAACTATGTGGAAAAACCAATGATGTGCAACTATGGAGACTGTTCTGGGCCCTCCCCCTTCTCTCTGTATCTCTCTCTGTCAAAAACAATAAAAATAAATCTTAAAAAAAAGGGGGGGCGCTCCTGAAGTCTGACTCATCGCCGAATCCCAGCGCCTAGCACCAGCCCTGACCCAGCGCACTCCCAGGGAAAGCTGAGTGAATGAACCCATTCAGTAAAAAAAAACGAATAAATGCAACTCTAGAGCCCGCCACACGGGTCTAGAGCGGCTGCAACTGCAGGGCTTCTCACCCGCCAATCAATGCCGCCACCAGCCCCGCCCCCCGACCGCCCCGCCCCGCCCCCGGATTCACTCCGGTTGCGTGGAAATCCCGGAACACTGGATTCCCGAGTCGGCCTCGGAGATAGTGCGCATGCTCTAGACCTGGCAACGATGAGCCGTCCTGTTCCCGCGGCCCCCCGGGGACGGATCGGAAAGCGACAGATTGGGAGACGAAGCTGGACTTCCACCTCCCTCCCCCCAACCCGCTCCTCCCGCAGAACCGAAGAGTCATTTTGGCCAGGACCGTCCCCACCACGACGGTCCTACAAGACTCGGGGAGATGATCCCAACCGGAACTTCCCAGGGTGAAACCAGCAGCGGGCAACCGGAAGTGACGCACAAGAGCAAGCGGAAGCACTGAGGCCCGGCGCTTGTTGCCCGGGAAACCGAGCCCCTCGCCTGCGTCCCAAGTGCGTCAGCGGCGCCGAGGTCCCTGTCGCGGGACGGCGCACGCCGGCGGCGCGAGGTCACGCTGCGGGGCGGGGCTTAGTGCGTGCCCGAGCGCGCTCCCGGCACGGGGGCGAAGTGCGCCTGCGCAGCGCTTTGCAGCTGTAGCCCGCCTCCTTCTGGGCCCAGTTTTCCAGCGCGGCCTCCGGATCTCAAAGCAAACGCGCTATTCTCGCATTTTCCTCCAAGCCGGGCCCTTCCACGCTTCCTCCTCTTTGCGAGCACATTCCTGCTCCTTGACGTCACGCGGAAATAGCGCGCTTTCCATCTTCCCAGGCAGCTGTTGAGCTGTGACAGCAGTTGGGGGTGGCTGGTGGTCTCCTTTTCACTTTTCCACACTTATCTCGTTTCTTCTCCAAAAAGCGTGCATACCTGGATTGCATAATGGAAAGGAAACCGTTTCCTGAGACCATGTCTTTTTTTATTTATTTTTATTTTTTTAAGATTTTTTTTTTTATTGTTTTTAATTATTTATTTACCGTATTTTCCGGCATATAAGACGACCCCCTAATTTTACAGTTAAAACATAGGTTTAGGCCTATATTCGCTGTATAAGACTACCCCCCACTTCCGAGGCTGTAGTCTTATACAGCGAATATAGGCCTAAACCTATGTTTTAACTGTAAAATTAGGGGGTCGTCTTATACGCCGGAAAATACGGTATTTATTTGACAGAGAGAGAGAGCGATACAGAGACAGAGAGAGAACCAACTGGGGGAGCTCCCCAGCTCAGCACATGGGTCCACACCGGCCGGGGCCGGGATTCGATCCTCGGTCCCCGGGGCTGCAAAGTGAGCGCTTAACCCACTGAGCCCTCCCGGCTTCCCCGACTTCCTTGTATATAATTTCAGACACAACACTGGCACGAATTGTAAAAAGAACTCCCATACATCCTTGATCCATAGTCACCAGTTATTTACATTTTGCCTTATTGTTTGATAGATGATGAGATACAGATGATAGGTAGATAGATTGATAATAGATAGATAATAAATCTCCCAGTATGTACTTTATATTTCCCCCATCCAGGATCCCATGTTGCAATTAGTTGTTATATCTTTTTTAGTATCCTTTTATTGGAAACACTTTCTCCATTTTCTTTCTTTCATGACTTCAATATGTTGGAAGAATATAGGCCAGCTACTTTGTAAAACGTTCCTCAATTTGAGCTCATCTAATGCTTTCTCGGGATTAGGTTCACATTATGTATTTTTTTGCGAAACATCACAGCAATGAGGTGAGTCCTTACATTATCTCAGGAGGCACGCGATGTGGTTTGTCCTATTGTTTGGGATGTTAACTTTGACCACTTTGCTAATGTGGAGTTGGCCAGGTTTCTCTGCTGTAATTATTTTTTCTCATTGTAATTAATAGGTAACTCGTGGGTTTTTTAAAGATACTTTGAGATTACATACATAGCCTATGTATTAAACTTTCACCAACTAATTTAACATCCACAGATATCTCGGGAATGATTACCAAAGAGCCTAGTAATGGCTGTTATTTACTATTTACATGTCAAACAATGCACATGCACTATGACAGTCTCTGGGAAATAGCATGTGTTCACCCAGCAGATAACAGGTGATTAGTAAATACGTACTATGTTAGGTTTCCTTCCCTTACAGATCAGTAAAGAGGCTTCCTGTTTCATGGAATATAATCAGAAACACTAGGTTAACGTGCCCTCCAGATTCCTATTTTCCTGCTAGCCTCCACCTCAGTGCCTATCACATATTGGCAATAAATTTTTTGAATTAACAAGGGAAAAGAGACACACACCAAGAAACTATATTGAAAAGACTGGAAAATTATAAACATGAGCAAGTAATAGTTAAGAGTTCTCGGCAATGCACAGCGGTCAGTGGTAGAATCATAAAGCTTGTAAAGATAAGGTATAATACGTATATACAACTTAAGAAAATTGGGGTGGAGGAGGTGGAGGAGGGTAAAAGGGAGTCAAATGCATGGTGGCAAAGACCTGACTCTGGGTGGTGAACATACAGTGTAATACACAGTTGATGCATTACAGAATTGCACACCTGAAACCTACATAATCTTATTAACCAATGCCACCCCAATGAGTTTAATAAAATTTAAGAAGTTTTTAATTAAAAAGAAAAAAAAAGGATTTTACTTTTGAACAGTGTAAATAAAAATTTTCACAAGAAAGAACAGGGGAGGCAGGGATAGCTCAACAGGTTGAGAGTTTGCCTTGCAACCTTGAGTTCTGGGGATCGAATCTCAGCCCCACCTGTGCAACCCCGTAGGCTGAACTAGGGCACAACTGGTAACCACTGGGATGGCTGCGAAGGTTCTCACATCCGTGCAGGAGGCCCCCGGTTCCGTTCCTGCCCCCTGTGGCCCCACATCCGCCTGTGTGGAATGAAACCTTGTCAAGTACAGCAATAGAGAATGCTCTGGGCTCTCCCCTCCCCTCTCAAACAATAAAATATCTTTTTTTTTTTTTATTAAAAATAATAATTCTGAGGATATACGAGTAGCTGCAATTCCACGTATGACCACCAGATGTCAGAACAAGCTAAGTAGCTATTCTAAAAAAAAAAAAAATCCATGTCTGGGCTAAATTAGTATCTGATTTGCCTCCAATTGCCTCCCAAACCTTAGATTTTGTCACTTTGTCAAAGGAGTCTGGGTCAGTCGGTTCTGGGCACATTCAGGGTAGACTGAAGCTAGGAAGGAATTCACGAGAGAGATTTAACTGAATTCACAGTGGCTTAATTCTTCAACTGGGTGGTTTGAGAATTCAAATTAGTGCATAGCATGACATTGCATTACATTATATATTGTATATGTTACATATAAAAGAATATATAATAATCCAATTGAAAATATATGTTGTATATTACTTATCAAGTCATTATAATTCAAATTATATTATTCTTTATATCTTTTCTGTGTCTTAAATATTATAGCATTAAGGCTAATTTTCAAAAGGAAAGAGTGAGGCTACATCCCTGTTATCTGCCAACTTGATACCGGATTTCTCTGAATTATTCAAATAGCATTGATCAAGTGGAAGCATTGGGTCTTTTTTATAGCCTTAATTATTCACACCTTTGCCATTTCTTTCCTTCTTTCTCTGAAACTGAGAAAAAGGATTCAGATCACTCATAGAAACAGTAGAATGGTGGTTCCCAGGGGTTGGGGGGGGTGGGAGAAATGGGGAGATGTTGATCAAAAGGTACAAACTTTCAGTTGGAAGATGAATAAGTTCTGAAGATCTAATGCACAACATGGTGATTATATTAACAACACTGTATCCTATACTTCAAAGTTGCTAAGAGACTGGATCTTAAACGGTCTCACCACAAAAAAAGAAATGATAATTATGTGACAAGACGGAGGCGTTGGCTAACACCGCGGTGGTGATCATGTTGCAATGTGTGAATGTATCAAATCCACGCCTCTGACATCTTCAACTTACACAGTGTTCTATGTCCATCACATCTTGGTTTTAAAAAGAGGATTCATGTTAAACTGAAACAATAGGAGTGGGGGACAGCTCTGAATCACGTGCCACCTGCTAGGAGGCAATAAAGAGAATGCAGCATCACTTCTGTCACATTCCTGCCAAAGGTGTGTGACCGGGGTTTAATCACAAATACATAACAATTTGGTCCCTAAACCAATTTAGGACCATTCTAAAAATAGGTGGCCTGGGGTCTTCAACAGTGTCAGGGTCATGGAAGTCCAGGAAAAACTGAGCAACCATGAAGAGACAGGACAACTGACGGTCATCCGTGCATCTGGACCGGATCAGTGTGCTAAGGTGTGTGTGTGTGTGTGTGTGTGTGTGCATGTGCGCGCGTGAACAGCTAGTGGAACTCCAACGCGGCCTGAGGAACAGATGGCAATACTGTATTGATGTTAACTTCCTGACTTTGATGGGTGTGTGGTGGTTGTGCAGAGGGTCCCTGTTTGCGGGAAATGCACACTAACACTCGTCAGCAGCGTCAGGGCCACAGGGCAGCCACTTTAAAAAGCTTCAGGAAAATGCGTTAGTTGTACTGTACTCGAAACTTAGGTTTGCAGTTGTTTAAAAATCACGAGGGGAAGCCGGGAGGGCTCAGTGGGTTAAGCGCTCACTTTGCAGCCCCGGGGACCAGGGATCGAATCCCGGCCCCGGCCCGTGCGGACCCATGTGCTGAACTGGGAGCTCCCCCAGTTCAGTTCTCTCTCTGTCTCTGTGTCTCTCTCTCTCTGTCAAATAAATAAATTAATAAAACTTTAAAAATCACGAAAAAGAGAGCAGTCCAAAGAAAGAGAGTCCGAGCCGTTAAACACACACAGCAATTTCCTGGCCTGACAAACACGGAGTAAGAACGCTGGAGGCGAGGCCCCGACACGCGTCTGTGGGAAAGCTGAGCCAGCTTCGGGAAAGCCGTGACTCCTGTGACCTGAGAAGAGAACAGCCCCTGAGTGCAGACCAGTTTCCCTCACCAGCCGTTTATCCGCGTCCTCACGGAGGCAGCGCAGAACAAACCTGTTCCGTACAAGTCGCCCAGCTCGTCGCGGCCTCCGCTCCCGATCTCTTTTGTCTTGTTGTGCGTTCCTGCCTCCAAACGCTTGGCCTTTCCCCTTTCAAAAAAAGTACCACTTTACACAAGAAAACGAAGAATCTTCGAAAGTGCTCGGTTTGCCCCACTCGGTCGGCGTCTGTCATGGAGGGAAGACGCCTGGGGACCTCAGCTGGTCCAGGGCCACACTCCGGTCCCCCTTGCTTTGCCTATTAAGACACAGCCTCAGGTCATAGAAGGGGTCCCCTCCGTGCCTCCCCCACAACCCACAGGACACCTGCGATGGCTCCTTAGCCCAGTACAGGATTTTTGCCCTTTTTCTTTCCCACCCCGATCCAAACGCCACTCCAGCTTCCCCTACTTAGTCCTAATGTACCCACACAACCCCCCAAAAACACTTCGGAGAGCCCCAGGAAGGCTGCCTCCGATCCCTTTAAATATTTATTTATTTATTTTTATTGTTTTTTTGACAGAGAGAGAGAGAGACACAGAGACAGAGAGAGAACTGAACTGGGGAAGCTCCCAGTTCAGCATATGGGTCCGCACGGGCCGGGGCCGGGATTCGATCCCCGGTCCCCAGGGCTGCAAAGTGAGCGCTTAACCCACTGAGCCATCCCGGCTTCCCCCGATCGCTTTAAAAAGTGGCTCCCTGTGGTTGCACACAGCTCTGAACACACTCACAACCAACAAACCGTCCACTTCAAATGGGTCGATCGTGTGCCCTGAGACTTGGAGCTCAGTGAAGCTGTTTGAAAACATTCCTCCCTGCCTACTGGGCCAGCCTCACCCCTGCCAGGGATCAGCCAGGCTGATCTGCTCGTTTCCTGACTGTCCTTTGCATACCTCTGAGCGTGCACACACACTGCCCATACGGCAGGTTTCTACTCGTTCTTCGCATTGGGCTCCACAGCTGTGGTCCTCTGGGAAGCCTCCCGACTCCCCCAGGAGAGGGAGTTCCTCCCCGGCTCCCACAGCCCCTCCGCCCCTCTGTCACAAGGCTACTTGCCACTGTGGTCGACGGTCCACGAGACCCAGGAAGGACTTCAATGGAAGGCTGTCACGTGAAGCAGAGGAATATGGGCTCTATCCCAGGAAGGCAGGCTCGGATCAGAAACCCTGGGCCGGGGAGGATAACATAAGGACCCGAGAGCCCTCAAAGAAAGGACCGAATGATGTGATACAAAGGAGGCTGTCGTTAACGCAGTCCGCGCCTGCTTTCGGACACTGTACGAGGGAGGCTGGGATCGCTCAGCAGGTCGAGCGCTTCCCTTGCAACCACGAGGTCCAGGGATCAAGTCCTGGCCCCGGCCCCGGCCCGTGCAAACCCATGTGCTGAGACGCGGAGCAACTGGTAACCGCCAAGATGCTCAGCAGCAAAGCGTCTCTCCTCCCAGGCAGGAGGCCCCCAGTTCGGTTCCGCCCTGTGTGGCCCCACATCCACCTGTGTAGAGTGAAACTATGTCACAACATATGAGGTGCAACTATGGAGACTGCTCTGGGCCCTCCCCCTTCTCTCTCTCTCTCTCTCTCTCTCTCGCAATAAAAAATAATTTTTTTTAAAAAGATACTGTATGAGCAATAGCTGCTAGCATTTACTGTGTGTTTACACCATGACACACACTATTCTAGGGACTATACATGAACTGTCTCACTGTTTTAAGGGACTCGGTTTCCCCACTGGAAATCCAAAGGCCCACATGTGTTCTGGAGAAGTCATTAACCTGCCTTGGGCTTCAACTGCAGTGGGAGCACAGAATCCCCGTTCCCGAACTTGACAAAGGGTGGGATTTAAACCCCGGAGGGCACAGGCCTCAGAAGTGCCCCATGCCAGGCATGACGGTACATGGAAGCAGGGGACGGGGTCCAGACGCGTAGCGGGGCCCTCCACTTGGGAAAGGGAGCTGAGAGCAGGCGCCCAGCAAACTCAGAGGCCACGTGCACCTGGCTGCCTCTCAACAACCTTCAAAGCGTGCGTGGTCACACCCGTGGGAGGCAAGCAACGGCCTCCAAGGTGTCCACACCCTAATCCCTAGAACCTGTGACCGTGTGACCTTACACGGCAAAAGAGACTCTGCAGATGTGACGGAATTAGGGACGTCATGACAGGAGGCTGTCCTGGAGCATCCAGTGTGAGCCCAAGGTCATCTCCAAGGTCCTTATGAAAGGAGGCAGGGGGGTCAGGGTCCGAGGAGACGTGTGGACAGAAACAGAGAGAGAATGAAGGCGCTGTCTGCTACCTTGGAAGATGAAGGCCCCCGAGCGGAGCAGGTGCCCCCAGAATCTGCAAAAAAGCGGGGAGTGGATCCTCCCTCAGAACCTCCAGGAGGAACACAGCCCTGTGGACACTTTAATTGCAGGACTTCCGTCTTCGGGAACTTCAGAGACGAAATGTGTGTTGTTTAGGCAACGAGGTTTTCTCACAGCCGCACCAGGGAGCTAACACGGTGCCCATTTCGCAGACACGGCCACCGAGGCTCGTCGTTATAACGTTCCCCGGTGAGCAAGGGGAGGGCCGGGGTTCAGCAGAGGCTGCCCACTGCCAGGCCCACACTCCCCACCCGACCCCGTCCTGCGGCTCCGCGTCCCCTGAGGCCATCGGCCGAGCCGCCCTGGCCCAAGCCCAGGACGGCTCAGAGACACACGGCCACCGGGAGACACGGTCCTCCGGGGGACACATTCTGTCCCGTAGCAGCTGCCCTGCCCGCCTGCGGGGCTGTCCGTCAGGCCCCGCTGCTGCTTTGTGGCCGGCCCGGGTCTGTACAGGCCGGGGTGCCGGGGAGCCGAACCCCACGCGGATCCGCTCCCAGCCGCAGCGGCTAACTCGGCTGCTCCCCACGGGGAGCCGGTTCCTCACACACCCAGCCCCCGACTCCGCAGAACCGCTGCTCCACTAGCTGACGCTGGACTGCAGCCCCCAGAGCTCCTCACCCCCGTTCCCGCCGAGCGGGGCGAGGTCAGCCCTGGGAACGGCGAGTCCTGCGAATGAGTTTCCGGTGAGAGGGACGTGTCTGAGGCCGAGCAGTCAGGAAAAAGTGGGTCAGCACTTGGCTTTTTTTTTTTTTTCCTTTTAACAAGGACACTCATTTCCAGAGCTTTACTCGGGGACAAGGCCAAGAGAGCTGGGCCTTCTCAAGGCTCCGCCGTCCCGCCCACGTTCCAGGCAGAGACGGAGGGAAACGACCTTGCACGTGGACGCAGGAGGCAGGGCTGGGGGACCAGCACCGGAGCGGCTGGAGGCTGAGAGTCTCAGGGGATCCCTTGCCGCCGTCATGAATTGCCGCGAAGTTAGAGGCTTCAGACAACACAGGCTGACTGTCTCCTGGCTCCACAGGGTGGAGGCCAGCAGGTCCCGGGCTCATGCGACTCGGTGGCAGTGGCTTGCGTGTCTTGGGCTGAGACCCCCCATCCCCCCGGTGGCTGTCGGCTGGGGCCCAGGCCCAGCCCTAGAGGCTGCCTGCCTCGTCTTCAAAGCCTCTCAGGCCCGGTTCAGTGCTGTCGCTCCTGACTCCTCTTTGTCTTCTTCTCAGGCTTGCCTGGGCCCCCCTGGCTAAGGTCCCCAGTTCAAGGTCGCTAACTTCAGCACACCCGCAGAGCCCTTCTGCCACGTGAGGTCGCACTGTCACGAGTTCTGGCACTGCCGCATGGACATCTTGGGGGCTACTGTGCAGCCCCCCCCCACACACAAGGAGGCAATGGACCCCAGCCCCGAGGACAGGGACAGATGCCATGTCATTTCGGGGGCCTGTTGTGGGGTGGACTTGCTCTGCTAAGGCGCTTGGCTGTCTGCTGCTCGCTGGACACCCGTCTCTTGACTGACTTCTTTCCTTCAAGGAGACAAGCACGGAGGACAGTCGTCATTCCCGGTGACAAAGGGGGAACTTGTTAAGAACTACTCTGGTTCAAAAGCCACAAACCAGGACCTTTGCTGGCCAGGCCCGGTGCAGACACCCAGTTGCTCAAACGCAGGGAAGACTCGTGAGTGTCTGGGAGGACAGACAGGTACCGACGGCCTGCACAGCCGCTGCTAAGTGCTGGGTTCCCTTTATGGCCGGGGCTGGGGGGCCCGGAGAGCCACAGCACCTGGCCTGAGGCCACACAGACAGCAGAATCCCAAGAGAGCAACAGCCACAGAGAAAACATGCTCCCGGAGGTCACGGCAGGGTCAGCGGAGGCAGAGCCAGACAGGCGCCTGGAGGAGCTGGGTGCCTGAGGGCCCCGCATTGGGAGGCATGGGGGTGGGGGTGGGGGTGAGGTCTGGGCGGGGGTGAGCGCTGTGCAGACGCCTCCCACCCGGGCTGAGGGCAGTTCCCGAGCTGGGACAGCAAGGTCCTTGGTGTGTGTGACGGGAGTCAGTCTGGAGAGGGATCCAGCCATGTGGGCCACACATGCACGCCTGGGGACCCGGGTCCCCCTGTTATTTCTGAGCCTAATCAGGGATTTGGGGGGGGAGGGCAGGTGGAATGAAAGCATTTTGTGGTTTGTGAATCAAAAGCTCAACTCTGAGAATAAGGGCCCAGCTGCTGCATCACAGGCAGACCCTGACCCAGCCCCCACCCCCAGCAGGAATTTGGGCTGTGCCTGGCCTGTGGCTATCCTGCTCTCTGGTGTCACTCCTAACTCAGATGGCCTTGCGTGACATGGTTCCCAGCTGGAGAGCCCGCCTGCCATTTACTTCTTCACACCCATCCTCACACAGGCCAGTCCTCAACGGCCGGCTCCACGGCCCCACACGGGGTCCCCAGGGGAGCGGAGGAGGGGCAGCCCTGTCAGGATTGGAGGTGTGTGCACCAGGTTTTCCTTCTTCTTCCTCTTACACGTCTGCTTTTCCTCATTTTTTTTTTTTCTATACGCAAAACGTGTTGCTTTGGTAATAAGAAAAAATGTACGTTTGTGATGATGAGGAGGACACATACCAGATTAGACTCCATCTCTCCTGGTGACACTCCCCCCACTCCTGAGCCCCTGGGGTCCCTTCTCTGCTGGCCTGGGGCCCCTGGACGTTGCCTGCGTGACACTTACCACCGTCGATGACTCTGCGTGCATTTCTGTCATGACTTCAATGACAATACATCTCTCACCCCCACTGCCTCAGTAAGCGACACACAGTAAGTACCTCTTCTTCCTCATTGGTAAATAGCACCATCATGATATAATCTCATACCAAAAAAGGTGGGCTTTTCCCCAAATCGGGAGTTGGGAAAACTCAATATCCATCTGCAGATACACAAAGTAGGACCCGCCTTACACTACACACCAAGGTCAGCTGAGAATGGATCTAAGACCCAAAGGAACAGCTAACGCTGTAAAACTCTTAGGAGAAAGCAGACAGAAAAGCTTTTTCTTTTTTTTTCTTCTTTTTTTTTTAAATTGTTTTTGACACAGAGAGAGAGAGAGAGAGAGAGACAGAGAGAGAGACAGAGACAGAGAGAGAACTGAACTGGGGGCACTCCCCAGCTCAGCATATGGGTCCACACGGGCCGGGGCCGGGATTCGATCCCTGGTCCCCAGCGCTGCAAAGTGAGCGCTTAGCCCACTGAGCCATCCCGGCTTCCCAGAAAAGCTTTATGACATTGTATTTGGCGATGATTTCTTAGACATAACACCAAAAGCAGTGGCGACTAAAGAAAACAAAATAGAGGTTGGACTACATCAAACTCAAAACCTGTGTGCATCAAACGACAGAATAAACAGAGAGAAAGGCGAGGCACGCAACTGGGAAAAAAGATTTGCAAATCCTGGAGGTGAGGAGTTAACATCTAGAATGCAGAACTCTTACAACTCCACTACAAGAAAATAGACAACTGATTAAAAAATGAAGAAAGGACTTGACTAGCATTTCTCTGAAGGAGATATACAAATGGCCTAGAAGCTATGAAACTAGGCTCAGTGTCACTAATCGTTATAGAAAATCAAATCCGATACATGAGATCCCACTTCCCACCCATTAGGATGGATAGTATCAAAAAAATAGAAAAAAAAAATCAGTGTTGCCTAGAACGTGGAGAAACTGGAACTCTTATACAGCTGGCAGGGATGTTAAAATACTGCAGCCACTGCACAAACACAGCATAGTGGTTCCTGAAAAAAATTAAACACGGGGAAGTGGGGAGGGCTCATCAGGTTAAGTGCTCCCTTTGCAGCCCCAGGGACTGAGGATCGAATCCCAACCCTGGCCCGTGCGGACCCATATACTGAACTAGGGTGCGCTTCCCATGCGGGAGGCCCCCAGCCCAGCTCCCGCCCTGCACGGCCCCCACCCACCCGTGTGGAATGAAACCCTGTTGAAAACTGATGACGTGCAACTATGGAGACGGCTCTGGGCCCTCCCCCTTCTCTCTGTCTCTGTCAAAAACAATCAAATAAATCTTTAAAAAAAACAATAATAAAACACAGAATCACCATATGATGCAACCATTTCACCTCTGGTTATGCAAGGGCTGTCTGAAAAAATTCCAACCTCTGTCACCTTAACGAGAATGGTTACATAGCTGGATAGTTTCCGGACAGGCCTTGGATCCCAGAAAGACCTGAAAGCAAGAACTCAAACAGATATTTGCACACCCAGGGTCACACTAGCATTACTCACAATAATCAAAAGGTGGAAGACACCCAAGAGCCCACCAATGGATGGATGGATGAACACAATGGGGACTATCCATACATACAGTGGCATGAGATTTAGCCTTAAAAAGGAAACCCGGACAGATGCTACAACACGGATGAGCCTTGGGGACATATTAAGTGAAGTAAGCCAGTCACGAAAAGACAAATACTGAATGATTCCACTCACGGGCGGTCCTTACAGTAGTCGAGTTCCTAGGGACAGAAAGTAGAACGGTGGTAACCCCGGAGCCGGGGGTGGAGGCAGAGCACGGTGTTAGCGTTTCCTGTACAGGTTCAGTTTGGGGACGATGACAGAGTTCTGGAGGTGGAAGGTGGTGATGGTTTGCAGGACGATGTGAACGTGCTTGATGCGACAGAACCGTGCACGTAAGAATGGTTTACAAGGCAAGTTCTATGTTGTCGGTGTTTTGCCACAGTGAGAACATTGTTTTTGAAATGCTGTATCAGCTCCTATCACTTTCCTGCTGACAACTCTCTGGTGACTTCCCACGGCCCCCCACGGCCCCCCACGTGAAGCACCGCCCACCGCCTGCCTCCTGGCAGCCGTCACAGGGGTGGACTCCGGTTCGCCCCTCACGATCTGCGCCTACAGGCCATTATCTGTAATGACAGCCTGGCCTAATGATATTCTTACAATGTGTATAATTATACTCGACCGCGCTAAATGATCATTATTATGGTGGTGAAATATTGATTAAGCACTTGTAGCCGGGCAAAGCTGGTAGGATGCGGCCCCCCGCTTGTAAACATCTCCCTTCCTAATTCCACCCCACACTCAGTTCACGTGGCTGCCTCCTCCTTCCTGCAGCAGGGGCAGGCCCGTCCAGGATTTCTGCCCGGCGCCGCATCCACGCGGCTCAGTGGGACGGCAGAGCAGACGCCACTGCCTGGTTCGGCGGCTGCAGAGACAGGCGTGCGTGGCCAGGGGAGATTCAGATTTAGGTCTTTCTGGCTGCAGAGTCTTTACCACCCACTTCGTGCAACACGGTGGCCTGGCTTATTACAACGGGCTACCTTTTTTATTTTGGGGTGCGTGTGTCTCATTTACACATTATGTGCCAAACACGGTGCTAGCCCAGTGGGGGAAACTCATCCGAGCACTCCAGTGTCCTAAGTCAGAAATGGGTGAAGCAGACGGGGTGAGTGATAGAGAGCAGAGGGACCTGTGTCCACCTGAGGGCGTGAGACTCACCTGGAGGAGAGCCATGTGCTACCAGCGAGGTCTCACCGTCCCACTCCTCAGGTTAGATTTATACGTGACATGTCCAAAATGTTTCATGTTGGCGACTTTGGCAGGTACTGGTTCTCTAACCTACAACCACCCCTGCCTTAAACGGCCCGTTCCACCCCACTCAGGTTTTGTCAGTAGGGATCAGTAGGCCTTTGTTCTCAGGAAGGTCGTCCCAGGGATAAAACCTTAAATGGTGTAAAGCAGCCCTCGAGGTCTCATTAACTCTGGCCAGTGCTGGGTCTCAGAATGAGCTAGTGAGTGACCTGATTCCAAAGAAGAGTAAGGGGAAGACGGCTAAGGAGATCTTCCCTTCCTCAGCTAAGAGACAAAGCCTCAAAACTCGATGAGACCTGATGCCGACTGCCCCTTTCCCCTAGTTCCTGTCTAACACAGGCATGAAGTCTGGAGCAGCAGCAGCCATTTTGGAACCATGAGGCAATAAGCTTGAGGCCTGAAGCCAACACACTAAGATCCAGGGTCCCTGATGACACCCTTGCTGCATCCACTCCAGAGTGTGCCGCTGTGTGCAAACACTGGGCAGGGAAGCACTGGGTGGCACAATGGGGGGCTGGAAAAAGAGACTGACACCTATAGGGGAGGCTTCCTGCCTCCTGGGTTTAGTAACTGGGCCTGCTTTCTCCTTCCTCGCTCTTCTGCCCACGTGGAGGGCCGGCAAGCAGGCGATGGAGCGGGAGCAGGTGCCATGGGAGCCCGAGCTGCCTGCTCACATCGCGTCCTGCTGCTACTGCTCAAGGCTGGTGTCAGTATATCCATCAACTCCCCCTGTGCCACCCCAGCTCAGGTCACACACTCATCTGGGGTCTCCCGATCTGCCATCTGGTCTCTACCAGTGACCAACGGCAGATCTGAAGGTATTGTTCGAGTGGACAACGGTTACTTGCAGAAGGTGCATCCTTACTCCAACCCCCTTGGTGTCTGTGTGTGCTGGATTTGGGGGACCTGCCGGGACTCCTTAGTAGAGCTCTAGATACCCCGCCCTAGTCCTGCAGGCTTCTGGGGCGACTAGGTCGAAGCAGCGCTCAGGTGCAGTTCATGTCATCAGAAGTCAGAGAGCCACCAGTGCAGGACGCTCCAAATCTCCCCGAAGCAGCTTAGCTGCAGCAAACCCATCCCACCGCTGCCAACTGCAGGGGCCAACACCCTGCCTCCAGAGTCTCTGAGGTGGCAGTGCCAAGTTCCGCTGACCCAGGGACGTGCTCTGGCACCACTATCAGAATCCACTCCCCAAGTTTCTGACGATGAAAGTGCACAAACACCCCCCAGTTCCTACAGCGTGTAAAACATCTAAACGGGGCCCTGAAGTTGTTTCCCTGGGGCACGCTGGGATCGGACTCCAGTTATGCACTGGAGTTAAGGAGGGGCGTACTGGGAAGACGCAGCAGCCTCGTGCCAGGTGAGGACCTCAGGTGAGCTCATTCATCGGAGTTCAAGCAGGCAGGGACTACTCTCAGGCAGGCTGTTTCCACCAACAAAGAGGCTCAGATGGGTGGGGAGGGGTTAAGGTCTCCATCTGCTGGCATCCCCCCAACTACCCCCCATTCTCATTCGGGACCCCACTCTTCCCAATCAGTAGCCTAGCTTCACAGAAAACAACCTGGTAAGGGTGTGACTTCAACTTCCCTTGTAACCATACACTGGAAGGATCAGAGGTGGGTCTGACCTTTAGCCCCACCTGCCCTAAGGCTACAAAAGATAAGGAGTCACTTAGTGCCCCACGCACCTGGTTCTCCAACCGGCTGGATCTGAGTGTTGAAAGCCCCACGCCTCCCAGTTCTTTTTCCTGAACTCTCTCCAATGCAACCAACCAGGAGCCAGCTACCCCACCAGGCAACCAGCCCCAGGCCCCCGTCTTGTGGGTCTGTTCCCAGAGACCACGACGTCTGTTTAAGTTTCCGTCAGGATCGCGGGAACCTCTTTAGGTATTTCAGAGAGAGGCTCATTGTTTGTTTGTTTTTTAAGATTTATTTTATTGTTTTTGACAGAGAGAGACAGACAGAGAGAGACAGAGAGAAGGGGGAGGGCCCAGAGCAGTCTCCATAGTTGACAGCATTAGTTTTCCATATAGTTTCACTCCACAGGTGGGTGCAGGGCTGCACAGGGCAGGAACTGGGCCAGGAGCCTCCCACATAGGCCCCGGCAAGAACGGAACTGGGGGCACAGCCCAGCTCAGCATGTGGGTCCACATGGGCCGGGGCCGGGATTCGATCCTCGGTCCCCAGGGCTGCAAAGCGAGCGCTTAACCGGCTGAGCCATCCCAGCTTCCCCGTGCTGTTTTAAACAGGACAGAAAACACCGGTCCTGTACCATTTCAAAAGGTGTGTGTGGACAGCCTACCGACACCCTGAATTTAGCCCAGTGAGACCCGGCTGAGTACCATCTGCCTCCTCACGTGTCCTCCCCAACGGGCTGTCCTGCTCAGAAAGCTCACCTTGCCCGCCTTTCTGCATGGCTGGCTCCTCGCCCTTCTTCTGCCCTGATCTTAAATGTCACTGCTCCGAGAGGCTGCCCCCTCACAGTTTTGCGTCTTTATAGTAGGGTGACCAGACGTCCCGCTTTGGGCGGGACAGTCCCAATTTTTAACAATTTGTCCCGCGTCCCGCGGCGTTTTAAAAAAGTCCCGATGTTTGGAAAGAATGCACGACAAGCTAGGGAACGGCGGGAGATAGACCCAATTTTTAATCAAGACCCCCTCCCCCCCCGGTCCATGGTGTCCCACTTTACCAATGTTAAAATCTGGTCACCTTACTTTGTAGCACGTATCACAGGAGGTGTTATTTATTTCTGTTGCCCTTGTACTTGAAAGTAAGCTCCGGGAGAGCAGGGACCAGAGCCACCTTGTGCACTGGCTATCCCTCCGTGCCTAGCAGTGCCTGCATGGATTTGGTGCTTTTTGGGCCAAGACCTGAGGCCACCATGCTGACGATGGCACTGTCCTTGCATTCTTGGCCTTTGCTTCCTAGTGACGGAGCACAGAGCAGGTGCGGATTACTGGGTCATAGGGCTGAGGGTAGATGCGGTAAGACATTTCTAGCACTACTGCAAATGTCAGTCATCTGAAGCATCTGTGCTATCTGGCCTCAGGTCGCGCCTCAGGAAGACCAAAGAGCAGTCACTTTCAGAACCCACTGAACTTGCAGAAACATGCTCTGTAACTACACATTTTGTATTTTGTAATCGTCACCGAAGTGATGGACAGAATTGAAATCTGAAAGGTTAAACAGGACATAGCATACTTTGAATTTTCCAAACGCTTTTCACGCAGATGAACTTTGACATCTAAGTTGATCTGGGGTGACAAGTCCTTGGGGCAGGAACAGAGACCTCACACAGTGATTTAGGATTTTGCACAGGGCTTTACAAAGAGCTTCCTCATTCCCATCGCCTTCGACCCCACTGACCTGTGAGGGAGGCAGTGCTGGATGGACTGTCACTGCAGTCAGATGCCAGCCACCTTCACACCTCCTAACCACCCCAGACAGGCATGACCATCGCCATCTTTTTTTTTTCTTAAGATTTATTTTATTGTTTTTGACAGAGACAAAGAGAGACAGAGAGAAGGGGGAGGGCCCAGAGCAGTCTCCACAGTTGTGAGTCATCAGTCTTCAACATGGTTTCATTCCACACATGTGGGCAGGGGCCGTGCAGGGTGGGAACCGGGCTGGGGGTCTCCTGCATGGGAGGCATGCCCCCTGGAGCCAGGGGTTGAACCGGGGGGTGAGAACCAAAGTGGGGGCCTCCCGGATGGGAAGCTCACCCCAGCTCAGCATGTGGGTCCACACAGGCCGGGGCTGGGATTCGATCCTCAGTCCCCGGGGCTGCAAAGCGACGCTTAACCCGCTGAGCCCTCCCGGCTTCCCCCACCATCTTTGCAAACGAGGAAACTGGTTGAGAGAGGGCGCTGGCTTTGCCTGGGGCCTGAGTAACTGCTATTACTCATCCTTTTGGCAGCTTCAACGCAGCGGATCAGTGTCTCCTTTCAGAAAAACTCTCTTCAGTTGACTTTAGGGACACCCAATCACCTCTTACTCAAGGGCCACTTCTTTCCAGCCTTCTTTGCTGGATTTTCCTTATTTTCTCCACCCCGAAATGCTGGCGTACCCCCACGTGGTCCCTTCAACACTGCCATCAGTGTTTGATAGGCACGCGAAACTTAACTTGCTCCAAAGCCAACCTCTGCCAAACTCGTGCCTCGGTCCACGGCACCACCATTCATTTACTCATACTCGACACTACATTGGCAAGTCCTGTTGGCCCCCTCTTCAAATTAGACCCCTAACCCTACCTCCCCCACTTCCACTCGTCTCACCCACCATCACTCCCGCCGTTACAGCCCCCTCCCCTCACGGTCTCCACCTGCTTGCATCCTTGCTCCACCCGCTTTGTCTATTCACACAGGAACTGCAGTATTTCTTGTAAAACTTAAGTGGGTCCAACTTACTCTCCCTAGGGCCTGTCAACTCCTCCAGAAAGAATTCCAGTGCACGAGGCCCTACCTGCCCTGGCCCCTGGGTACTTCCTACCATTTCCCCCCCCTGTTCGTTTCACCCGTAGCCACACCTGCAACCTATTCATCACTTGCACCCACCTGTAGACCTCCATCCCTGGCCACTCCCCTCTGTTCTTTTCACAATCAATAGCCAGAGGAATCCTTAGAACTTAAGGTCTATCTCATCATCACCTTCCCTTCTTTCTTAGAACAGAAACCAGCACACACCCCCACACCGCTTTCCCCAAAGTCTCCAGCTCCAGGGCCTTTGCTTTTGTTGCTCCTTCTGAACAACAAACAGGGAAGCGCCTTCTCAGACTTGAGGGCTGTTTGGTCCCTGCTAGCCCAGCCTCCCTGCCCACCAGCCCGGGTATAACAGGCTCCCCCGTTTCTCTGTGTCTTCTTACACCGCTTTATCTTCCTGCGTGGTACTTGTCAGGCTCGCATTTGCTTGCCTGTCTATTCTGTCTTTCCTCGGGCTTCAGGAAAGCGCTCCTTTCTTAATATATTTTTATTTTTGACAGAGAGAGAGATACAGAGAGAGAGAGAGAACTGAACTGGGGGAGCTCCCAGCTCAGCACATGGGTCTGCACGGGCCGGGGCTGAGATTCGATCCCCAGTCACTGGCGCTGCAAAGTGAGCGCTTAACCCACTGAGCCATCCCGGCTTCCCCAAAGCGCTCCTTTCTGTTCACTGTCACACTCACAGGCCTCGCCGAGTGAAGAGGCCGAACACACAGAGGCCAGAACCCAGAGCCCTTCCATCTCTCAGCAGCGCCGCCCTCCCTGCTATCCCTGCAGGTGACAGAGCGCCCGCCCCGCCCCCGGCCCCGCCCCCAGGGCCCTGCGCTCCTTCCGCGAGCCTGGCGCGCGCGGGGCACCACGGGACTTGTAGTCCGCCTCCGGAAGGGCGCCTCCCCGGCACTACAACTCCCAAGAGGCAGCGGTGCGCCGCTGCCGCACCGACCGAGTCGGCACGGAGGGTGCCGGGTGCCGCCGCGGGGGAGGGGCGCAAAGATGGCGGATGCGGCCGTGGGCAGAGACAAGTGCGGGGAGCAGCGCCTCGTGTCTCTGCCCCTGTCCCGCATCCGGGTCATCATGAAGAGCTCCCCCGAGGTATCGAGCATCAACCAGGAGGCGCTGGTGCTCACGGCTAAGGCCACGGTGAGGCGGGCCCGCGCGGGGAGGGGCGAGGAGCGGGGCCCGGGGGTGGGGGCCGCCTGGGGCCGTCGCGCCGCCCCGGCCCCTTCGCGGGCTCGCGCCTGCGTGCCCTTTCGCTAGCCGCCTCACTTCCCTTCCACGCCGCGCGCGTCCCGGCCCACGCCCGCGCGCCCCGCCCACGCCGCTCCCATCCTCCTTCGCGCGCCTCGCGCCCCGCCCACGCCGCTCCCAGCCTCCCTCGCGCGCCTCGCGCCCCGCCCACGCAGCTCCCATCCTTCTTCGTGCGCCTCGCCCACATCGCTCCCATCCGCCCTCGCGCGCCCCGCCCACGCCGCTCCCATCCTCCTTCGCGCGCCTCGCGCCCCGCCCACGCCGCTCCCAGCCTCCCTCGCGCGCCATCCTGTCCTCGCTGGCGTTCGGGTGACTCTGGCCACAGCTCGGAGTAGCGCGGCTTTTCTTTCTGGGACTCCCTCGTCTGTGTGACGTCGCTTAGGGTCCCAAAGCTCCCGCCGCGGGGCCCCAGCTCTTCCCGGGCGCCGTTACCCCGAGCTCCCCGTCACCCACGCGGGGTGTTGGGGCCGGAACCGAAGGGATTTCTGGGACCTCAGTTTTTGCAGCGTGTTGTGCTATTACCCCCCCTGCAAGGTGCGAAGTAGATAGTTTTGTCCCTTTGGACTTGACAGCGGCAGGCCGGAGCCCTTCCTTTGGTTTGGACAGCCTTTGCTCTGTGCCCCGTGCCCTTCCCGGCGCCCAGGTCCCTCGTGTCCCTGCAGCGTGTGGACGGCGTTGCTCAGGGAAGTGGCACATCTCGGGTTTCTGGTCTGCGTAGAGTCCGGATGAGCAACTGCCGTTCAGTTGGGATATTTGGGCAAAATGGGAAATGTGGTTAACTTGCCGCTTCCGGCTGTTGACTTGGGGTTGTAGGCGACCACCTTAGACACAAAGCCTATTTCTGAACCATGCTGGGTTTCTGAATGGTGTCCTCTTGTTGCTTTTATTACTGTACAGAGTGGTCACTAAACGTTTATGCGTCATTGTTTACATTTAAATGTTTCTCCTAAGTTCAAAATCTAAAATAAACTTTAAGGAAATGCCTACTTCCCCATCAACTTCAACATGGTCTTGGTCTCTTTCTGACCTCGCATTTTTCCTTTCCCAGTGATTTCCTGTAATTGGAGAAATTAAGATAATCTGCAGTCATGGAAACAATGTAACTTAAAAAATTAAGTTCTGTGATAAGTTTTCAAAGCAAGCCTTTCATTTCACCATTTCATTTTGTTATAGGAACTCTTTGTGCAGTATCTAGCCACCTACTCCTACAGACATGGCAGTGGAAGAGAAAAGAGAGCCCTTACGTACAGTGATTTATCACACACCGCAGAGGAGTCGGAAACTTTCCAGTTTCTTGCAGGTACTTCGTCTTTGAAACATTCTAGTTTAAAAAAATAAAAAAAGCTTAGTAATTTACAGGCCCCCGCCCCCTGACACACACACCCCCCTTTTACGGATACATTTTGCTGCTTTCTCTAGGTGTCAGAGTTGACCGTGACCTGGCACAGGACAGTTTTAGTTTTGTCTGAGTATGTTCGTAACGTGGCTCACCTAGAATAGCGAGGTCAGCTTGCTCAAGGATGTTTGGCTGGGAGAGTCTGGGAGGCCCCTCAGACTCCTTGCCACACACAGAAGGGAAAACTCTATAGACTGGTCTGCTTGGCCTCAGAAACAGAAACTAATAGTGGAACAAGCTGTGTGGGCCGCAGTAAAAAGAGCCTAAGTTAAGGTGACCAGATTGTAACATTGGTTAAGCGGGACACCATTGACCGGGGGTGGGAGGGGGTTCTTGATTAAAAATTGGGTCTATCTCCCGCCGTTCCCTAGCTTGTCGTGCATTCTTTCCAAAAATTGGGACTTTTTTAAAACGCCGCTGGACGCGGGACAAATTGTTAAAAATCGGGACTGTCCTGCCAAAAGCGGGACGTCTGGTCACCCTAGCTTAAGTCTACCCCTGGGGTCAGCCAGCCTGCCTCAGGTGGGTTGAGCAGGGTTGCCCACAGCTGTTTCCAGCACACAGACACATGGTTTGTGGCCCAGGAAGTGGAAACAGGCCTTTAGCATTAGTCAGGAGACTACTGAGAACAGTCAAACTGTTCTTGTTTTGGAACTTACACTAGAGGTCGAAGCAGGAACTGGTACACTTTGAGATTTGTACTGCTGCGTTCTTGGTCTGCCTTAACCACCTGCTAATGTTAGCATTGTGTGCTTAAGATATATTACCAAAGAAGATATTAGCTAGCAAGTATCTGAAGATGCTTAAGGAGAAGAGGGAAGGCGAGGAGGAAGAGAACAGCAACAGTGATGGAAGTGATGATACCCAAGCGGAGTCCTAAACCACACTGCCAGTGCTGACAAAGCCAGCCCGAGACGAAGACCCTCGCCGAGCAGTAAGCACAGCCCGGTGGACGCCAGCCTCTTCCCATTCCACACTTCAAGTATGCTGTGTTCTTTCCTGGCCGACACAGCATCCCATGCATCCTCCCCAGAAGCCGTCGGAAGGAAAGGGACGCAGACAGAGCCTCTTGACAGGCCGGCCCACCCCCAGCTGCAGCTGCAAGCTAGAGGCAGACAGTCCTGCCGAACTCGTCTACAGTAGACTGAGGCGCTGCTGAGTATCAGTCACGTAAACTCCTATCTGTATAGTTGTGAAACTAGTTCTTAAACAGCTTATCGTTTGAGCTAAATACGCAGTTTGTGTTACCTTTAGTTACATTGTTACGTGTGTGTTACGTTTGAATTTTTGTACTTCATGAAAATGTTTGAGTATTTGTCCAAATACTGCATTTTTTAAACTGTAGAGAGAAAATTTTATTAAAAGCTATACATATTTTTACAATAAAATGCTTTATGGAACTAATTTTAGAACCCTGTCCTAATGCCTTGCTTATTACCTGAGACTTTTATGAAATTTAAAAATAAGCATTTCTAGCACTTTTATTCCCAGAGAGAATTTCTAATTCAAATTATAAATACAAAAGGAAATAGTACTTCTGTATAAGCATGTTTTTTCCTAAACCTTGTAGAGCATTTGGTGTACTGGAAGATCTATCTCACTTTACTGTTCCTTTCTTGACACTTAAGAATAGTTGTTTATACTACCCACTGGAGAAAACCACGAGCCCTGTATTTTTTCACATAGGGTACATTTTAGGCTTTCTTAAATCTCTTCTAAAAAATTTACATCAAGTGATGTCATCCTTAATGTCGACTCTGTTGCTTAGTAAGCAGCCAGTACACAGATGAGTCCTATCACTCTCAGTGCCCCTGGGCCGGCCCTTGGACGTAGTCCCTTCCTGTTTCCAGGCAACCGCTGATGTTTCTGTCCTTTTAAAAACTCATTTAGAAGTAAAATTTAAAAATCTTTCTTGGTGTACAGTTCTGACAAATGCAGTCATGTAACCACCACAACTAAGATACAACAGTTTTATCACCTCCCCCCAAATTTCCTTATGGTCAAGTTCATTCCTACCCTTCAACCTTGGCAACCATCGAGCGAGCAGGAGTCGGTGCTTTCTGAAAAGGGCAACACAGAACAATGGAAGAATCGTGAGCTTCTGTCGTCTCTGCCACAACTACTAAACCCCGCCACTGTACGAAGCAGCCAGAGGTAAAATAAAAGTGCAGCTGTGCATCAATAAAACCATTTCTGGACAATGAAATGGGAGTTCTGTGTAGTATGTATGAGTCTTAAAATGTTCTTGTGATTTCCTTCCATTTAAGAGTGTAGAAACCATTCTTAGCATGTGGGCCATGCAAACAGCAGGCTGGATTTGGCCCACAGACCACGGCTTGCTGGCCTGTCTTTACAATGTCACATGAATGAACCGTACAGTGTGTAGCCTTGGAGGCTGGCTTTTTTGTATTTCGCAGAGTGCATTTGACTGTTGCAGGTATCAGTCCATTCCTTTTTATTGCTGACTAGGATTCCACTGCACGGACACACCATTTGTCTATCCGGTCTCTAGGTGAATAAATTCCCAGTTTGGGTGGTTTCCAGTTTTCCTGGTTACAAATAAAGCCCTATAAACATTTACGTACAGAGAACAAAAGCTTGGCCTACTTTAGCAACAGTGTACATCCTAGTGACGCTCAGCCATTGTTCGGTGTCTAGAACCCAACTCTTCTTTCCCAACAACACCTACAAGTTCTTTTTAGCACCGACCCAAGTCCCGAACAGCCCAGCGAGGCCCCGGACCCTGCGTACCGTCAGCCACGCAACGTGGTGTGCAGGGCTTTGCACTTGCTGTTCAACGCCGTCCTTTCTCCTGGCTGCTGGAGCAGAAGCACCCACGTCATCCTAGAGGGCACGTCTGTTCTGGTGTCAGTTCACTTCTGTGGTTTTCGTCCCCAACCCCACATTTGCGGGGGGTTGGGGGTGGGAGGGGGGCACGCCTAGCTCTGCTGAGAACGTTGTTCAAGGAACGGGTCCAGCGCTTGTACAGTGGAGTAAGCCCGTCCGCACGGTTCGTCGAGGGCGTGCTCCCGCTGTGCAAGCCCAGCATCTCACCTGTGCACACGGATGGACATGCCCGAATAAACGTGTAAGGAAAGACCTCTGGGAGAGGCGGCTGTAAATACGAGGAATTTTATTTACTTTTTGCTGACATAACTATGAGGCAAAACAAAATTGACACCATACAAAATAACTTTATAAAATATCATTCACATCATATTTTTATCAGATTTACAGCATTCTGTGCATGTTAAGGGTTATGTAAGGAGGTGAAAAAACACTATGCCAAACTTTTTAGTATTAGTTTATATACACACAGTAAGAAACAAAACAAATAACTGTTAGGTTTTCCAATGAATTTATTGCAAAAATAGTGCAAACTACTTAATCTAGTAAGCTGTAAAACAAACTCGAAAGGACCCAGCTAAGCTTAAACACGACAACAGATGCTCAGTGTCTCAGCCGTTAGCTTTCTTCACCAGTTGATCTTTTGTCAATCAAGACCACTGCCCATCTGCTCAGGTCAGGGCGAGTGCTGGGAAGAGGGAAATATGGAGACTGGCTCTTCAGAGACCAAACCGATCGACGGCCTAATGCCGCAAAACCTTCCGGATCATGCTACTCACTTAGTGGCAACTGCGCGAGGTCTGTGTTGAAAACATTAAGATGCCACAATGTTTAAGTCTGACCTTATCGATAAGCCACCCAACCTCTTGATGATGTGGAGAAAAAGAACCAAGAAAGCAGCATGAACAGAAAGGTTTGGGAACGTTATTCTGCTGATCCACGTGGTGCCCCTGGTTCTCCGGCGTGTCTGGGGACTGTTCTACTGGTGGGCAACCTCTGAACCAGATACTGAATGTTTGCTTTTTAATGGATACTGTATCCCTAACAAGGGTCATTTAAAATTTTCTTTCAACAGTCTGTTGGGGTCCAAAAAGCATATATCTATAAACAAAATAATAAGAGCGAAACAAAATGCTACATATAAAAGCTAAAGAAACAAAATGCAGCATATTCAGGTTCTTTTTCTTGAGGTACCTATATAAATTTAATCACCTGCCCCAAGTGCTCATGTCAGGTAAAAACCAAAATGCCTACTGGCGAGCCAATCGTAGGGCATTTATTATTATTGAGAAAGTGCAACAACGCTGATCTTCATATGCAGCATACTAAAGGGTGATTTACTCTTTACAAAATATAGCTTAAGGATCGACCTGATGGGAGTTTAAAAATTAAAAATATTTAACTATAGAATCATCCCCCCACACACACTTAGTTTTTTGAGATCCTGCAGCAAAAAGCCTCCCAAATCAACGTTCAAAGTTTTGCCACTAAGGAATGTTGGTTGTCTTGTAAAATTCAGAGATCTCTTTAAAATAGTAAAACTATATAGTACAGGAAAGATCCCTAATTTTTATTTATTATTGGTATAAAATCAAATTCTTAAGACTCCAAAATACTGCGTTACCTCCAAAGAATTAAGTTAAAAAAGATCGCCGTAGTAGGAAAAGTCTAGAATTGTAAACTGCCAAATATAAAAGCATCCATCTCTTAGTTTCTCACCTGTCAGAAAGCTTCCCTCACTTAGGGGACACGGGAGCTGCTGTTGAAGGCAGGCCTTCCCCTCCCCAGCCGCCCTGCGTCCCCTTCCTGTGCCTGGTCATGGGCACCCCGCCCCGGTCGGGAGGGCGGGTACTGAGGCCACCCACCTGCTGCTTGTCGAATAAACTGCAGCCAGAGGAAGAGGCGGCCCAAAGGGCCACGGAAGCAACCACCAGAGCGCCCGGGCCCCGGTCCAGAGCCGTCCCTTGGTCGGCACAGAAAATGACGTGATAGCTATAAATATATGCATAGAAGAGTGTGGAATCTGTTTGTAATATGTTAACATTTTCTCTTGAAAAACAATTTTTATTTTCCCTTTTCATAGAGGGCAGTTGGGATTCAATATATATATTAGTGGTTGGCCAGGGGGAATCTATCAAATTCCATGGCTAATTGGGTTTGTCTCACCACCTGCAATATAAAATATTTAATTTCATAATGAAGTTTTTTTCAATGCATTATTAGGAATCAACACAAAAGGCACAAAATAAATAAAAATATCATTAAATAAACGGAAATTATGATTTCAAGCTTCATGTGGAGTTGCATCTCACTGTTTGGTTACTTTTTCCAATTTAATTTGACAGACTTAGCAAATAGCACCCAACTGTTTAACTGAGGTAGATCCACATTGTAAAGAAAGCTGGGTCCCCTCCATTTTTATGTTGAAATTTAAGAGGCTTTTACAAGAATGAAAACCCATTTCATTGTATGCAGAAGCACTATCTGAAGAAGCTTAGAAGCTGAGCAGGCCTGCAGGTAAGACTTGTGCCCAAATCAGACTCTCCGTCAGCCATAAATCCATCTCATACTGGAGGGAGAAAAATCCAAACATGTAAAAACAACTCTGAAAAAGTCTCAATACTTTCAGAACAGGTCTTTTTGACTGACTGCCACAGAAATGCACAATGGTCCATTCCATCAAGTGAAGGCAACAGCCAAGACAGACCAGCAAGAGCGAGACAGCGAGACAGAGAGAGACAGAGCGAGAGCGAGACAGAGAGAGAGAGCGAGAGAGAGAGACAGAGAGACAGGTCTGTAGGTGTCACTGAAAGTTTCCCTTTGTAACTATGGAGAAAAAATGTGTCGAATTATGATATAAGCATCTTGATCTGAACAGTTTACACTCACTCTGCCTAATATTTTTGCATACGCTGAAACTTACAACTGTAACATCTGATTAAGGCTTGATTTAAAGTGGCACTGCCACTAGCATCATGCAAGCATCGGACACCCTCAGAACACAGAGTGGTTGTCAACTAAAGACGAAGACAGGAAGCCTCAGAGCTGTATCTAGCAGGTACTATAATTTCAGAGTTAATTTTACAATTCACAGAGCCATTGAAACGCTGTATAGAGAGGCCAGTGGGTATACACACCAGTCTGTACAGGAACTGACCATTTACAAAACAGCACGGCACGGTGTCCACGTCACAAGCAGGAGACAACGTCACACACACCCACCGCACAGGCAGAAGCGCGCCCACGGGCAGAATGCAGGGCCCCACCCGCAGGGAGGCCCTTGTAGCTGCTCAGCTTCTTAGAAAACAGTAAACTTTCAATGGTTGTGATACATTTCCATTCAAAATGTCTTCTAAAATGTTTTAATTGTGGGGAGAAATTAAGAAGGGGCAAGGTCTACCTATGGAACTTTTGAATTCATTTTTGTTTTGTTTTTGTTTTTTTTTTCAATTATTTTATAAAAATAAAATAAAACTAGAAAAGTTGATAAAACTCAGGGTTCAAACCCCTCAATACGCATTAGGTAAGTAATCTGAAGTGTACCAGAGGTAAGAAAAAGCTGGATAGAGACACTACATTCTTCTCCTGTTTTTAATGAGTAATTAGCCACCTTGCTGCACAGAAACTTAACAATTATCCTCTTAAAACTTTTTAAAAAGTCAAAACCCACTTGCCTGTACAGTTATAAAACGTGAGTTCATACCTTCAACAACTACGTTTAAATCCACGATCAGACCCAGGACTCAAACTCCAATTTAGTGCTAGCCTGTGTACTTCCAGGGTTTTTGTCAGGTGTGTGTGTTCCTGGTTTTGAGGAGCCAAAGCGGTGAGTGTCTCGTGTCCCCTGCCGCTCCGCGAGGACGGTGGGGTGGGGGCCTTTCTGTACCTCGTACAAGTCAGTAACTTTGCATCATCTCACCCACCGACAACCAATAAAACCGCCCCTCCTGGGGGGAGGGTGGTTTTTAACTAGACCATCAGCCAAGGAAAGTGCTCAATGCCTGGCTCAGAAGCGTCAGACCTCCACGCTGCATGACGCCAACATCGGAGTCCTGTGTGCACGGCCCGTGGTGACCCCCACGCCAAAGCCAGCGGCCCCCACTCACATCACAGAGGCAGGACAGGGCTGAAGAGCGCCTCGCGTCAGCACCACCCACACACTCCCCCAGACACCGTTCCGGTGCCTTTGCCGGACATGTCCCGGCACACGAAGCTGCTCCCGGTCACGGTCAGTGCCCGGCCAAGAGACGGGCTGGCCCTCATCTCCCGGGAGCCCCGCCGGCGTGGGCTCAGGCCGGTGACGACCCAGCAACGCTGTGGCACGAGGCAGGGCGCGCGGACATCACAGTTTACAAAGTCGGGGGCTGAGCAGCCAGAGCAGCGGCAAAGGCAGAGGGCGCGCGGGGTGACCTGCGGAGCGGCTGTGGGCTCGCTTCCCAGTGAGGTCCTGCGGGGACACCGAGGCCCAGACATTGAAGGCACAGAGGCTGAGACTGGCTTTTCCAAAACACGCTCAGTCTGGTCCTGATGGAGCCCCTGCTCCTTGGGTCAGAGGGGCCTGCCCTCCTCCACCGGTAGGGCCGCCCCGACACCTTGATCTAGCAAGCGGCGCCGAGCAGGCCGTCTGCATGGCACCCCCAGCCGGGCGCCGTGGGCTGCTCTTGGGATCCAGTCAGGGTTCGAAAGACCTGGAGAACTCAGGAAGCACTGAGCGAGTCTGGCCCAGCACCTGGTTGCTGCAGACACTGGGGGGAGGAGTCGCTATTTGATGTTTTAGCTTTAACTCTGCCCAACCCCCCAAGGCAGAGGCGGCTGGGAGTAGGAGACAACTCAGGGTCTTCCAACCCACCGGGAAGTGAGGACTCGGCCAAGGGACAGACACGTGTGACCAAAAGCACCAGGGACATCAGGTCTCTCACCTTTGAACCTGCTCTCATGACCGCAAACGAGGTGGGAGGTTCCTCCGCAGGGTTCTGGAGACACGGAACCAGGCAGGGGCCGCGGCCCCGCTCACACCCTCTGTGGCAGAAAACGAGCCCAACACGGAGGAGCCACGTGGCCATGGGGCCACGTCAGCAGACACATGGCAACGCCCCCAAACGTCCATCCTCCTCGGGGTGGACGAGGTGACCACAGAATCAGGACTGCAAAGGACACCTAGCTCTTACGAGTTAAAGCATGCCCATGCGACGGGAAGAATGAAAACGCAAAACTACGGGGGGGGGGGGCAGTTACTTCCACGTGACGGCGCGTTAGGGACCCCTCGGGGCCAAAGCCAATGTCTGAGGAGCGCCCCGCATCCCCACACCCAGACATTGTGGTCGCAGGACTTGAGAGCGAGTCCAGGGCACAGACTCGGAGCAGACGCCAACCTCCTGTGGCGGGAGGGTAACCACAGAGTCCCCCCCCCGGACAGGTGTCCTGCACGGTGGCGTCCAATCACCCAGGACACAGGCGTGGGGACGTCCTCACGCTGCCATGGGCCCCGCGTTATTTTCAAACAAGGGGCCTTGCATTTGAACAGAACTTTGCTTTCAGACCTTAGATCAGCATTAGGCAGGAAGGGACACAGGCTCGGGGCTCCCACGTCCGCGGCTAGCTGCGCCGGCCTTGTGTTTTGAGACCACGCCGCTCCTTCTCCAGAGCGTCTGAGAAGGGAGGAGAAGCATAGGGAGACGTTTCCCACCCATTCGTAAGTAAAGCAGAGAAAAAAAGTGCTTCTGATATGGAACAGGGACACGAGACGCAGGCGCAAGGTTCTGGCCGCCCCCGCCCCGCACGGCGACTCCCGCCAGCCCCCGAGGACAGCGCGGGGCACCTGCCCATTTCCGTCCTGCTGCCGCTTCGCATCCTAGAACCTCGGGCCGGGCAGCCCCCAGGAGGCCCCGGTCCACCGCGGACCCCTCGGAGGGGCGGAGGGGACTGCCCGCAGGTATGGCACACAGATTTTCAAGCCAGAACTGAACAGAGACGTCCACAGTCAGTGTCCTCGGACGACGTTTTGGCCAGTTTCAGTGTGGACAGCTACGCTGAAGAGCAAACATGAGTCGACGGAGAATTCAGAGGTAGCCTTTATCTGCATTTGCTTTTGTTTTGTTTTTTAAACTAAAAGGTATTTATTTAGAAACCATCTTCTGTAGTGATTTGGCTAAGCCGGCACATGCACTTCAGACGACAACAACATGGCAAAATGCACAGGAAAGCGCTGGGGGCCGGGGGGCTGGGGGCCAGGGGGCGGGCCACGGCATCGGCACGACCTTCACATGCGCAGGGGCGACGGCACCGGGTGTCAGGCTGCTTCGTGCGTCTGATAAGGGGCAGCCAGAGCGCCAGCACCAGTGCACGCTGTGGGCTGGGCGACACCAGGGACGCCTAGCAAAAGCCACGGGGCGTAAAGGAGCAGCCATCGTGCCTCAGGTCCCCAGCACCTTGGTTCTGAAACAACAGTGACCTCACGGCTTCTGAGTGACGGCTGAACGAGGAGAAGCCGGGGAGCCCTGCACCCTCTGAACACCAGCTACACGGATGGGCTTCTCCAAACGGCCGAGTGCCGGACGGAAGCAGAGAACACTTGCAGGATGCATGGCGAACGAGAACTGAACGGACCGCCAAAGTGTTCAAAGGATCTGCAATGAATCCGCTGGCAACGAAACCCTCAAGACCGCGAGGGGGTGAGCCCCCTCTCCTTTCCACAGATTGCAAACTTCCTTCCAGAAAAACAAGACAACGAGGCCAGGTCGTCCTTCATGAACGGTCCACAAGAGGCTCACACATAATACTGACAAACGCGGCAGTTCCTCAACACGGCAGCGTGTTGTGTCCTCGCCATTCCCACTAGCCTAGTCCTATTTACAATCATTTCAACAGTACAGCAGATGCAGAGCTGGTCGGAACAGAAAGATGTCAAATCAGTGCAATCATTCTGAGTTGAAAATGTTCCTTACACAGAGAGAGCGAGCGAGCCAGCCCATGCGTGCCGATCGCGGGCCCCCGTGCACCGAGCCCACGCGGAAAGACGATGCGGCAGCTGGAGACAGCATCCTCAGCTACTCTGGGGAAGGGCTTAAAATATAAATAAAACAGATGCTTTCTGAAAGTGAGGCGTACGAACACGGAGGAGGTTTCTACTTATGGTTATGTACATTCCTTTCCTCGTGAGCGTGAGATGAGTCAGAGGTCACAGGGAAATGTCTATGGCTTGTCTGGGCCACCAGGATTGTCCACAGTCTGGATTATGTCAGCTTCTAACGGTCCTCTGAAAGGAACTGCTTCGGTGTAGGAAAATGCCCATGAAAATCCTGTGAACTGTTCGACAGCTCAAGTCCTGCTGGACGATCGATCCCCAGATCCCGATGGCTCCAGGAAGCAAGCCAAGTGCTTCTATGACGTCAGCCAACCCAGAGGCACTGGCCCAGCCCACAGGCCTCCTGGGGACAGTCAGGTGTCCCACCTGCACATCTCTTGGCCGGCCCACCCTTAACATACTGTATCAAATATAGAATTCGACTGAAAAACTGCCTTGCAAAAATAAAATTTAAATCACCCGCAGATCTATGCAAAATTACACTGCTGCATATATAAGAAAAACAATTCATCCAGAAAAAACTACATTTGTGGCTTCCAAAAATAAATCATCCAGCAAACTTGAAGGGAAACATTACCAGTAGGTGATTTATAAAAAAGTTGGGGAGAATCATTTCTAGCATATTCATCAGGTACCACCATATGCACTATAATATCCACATTGGAAAGGAAAAAAATAAATAGCAACATCTGCATATAATAACAATAAAAATAACACACAACGCCAATGTCCCCCCTCCCACCCCTGCTGTGGGGACGGAACTTCAGGGTCCTTCCTGACAGACACTGGGGAATAGCAGTGATCAGGGCCACCCCAGGCAGCAGGGCTGTGGCCCGGGGCCGCCTGGGGTCCTCGGTCGCACACATTCACTCGAGGGAGCGTGGGACACTCGTAGAAAGGCAGACACTCCTATGTAGCGAGTCACGTGGATGTGTGGGAAGACTTCTGAAAACAGAACACCTAAACCCAAACCAAAAGACGACCCCTTCTAAGAGTACGGGCGTGCCCAGTGACACCGAATGGATCAGACCTGCGGGCAGAGCCGAGCTCAGAACACACACATAGCGGGAGCCTCAGCGCGGGCTCAGCCCGAAAGGCCCACTGATGGCTCAGCGGGGGTGTCTTCAGGGCCAGCGCTTGTCCAAGGGTGATGGGAGAGGGACACACTCATCTGTCTTGAAGGAAATATTTTAAAACACACTGGGAAGGATGCCAGTAAGTGTCTCGTTGGCGGGGGGTGGGGATGGGGAGGGGGGCTCTTTTAAAAGGACGGGGTGCATCTCAGTTTTGGAAATGAATTGTGATTTCTACATCACCATTTTCACATTCAGTCTGCTTAAAGCAAGGCACACCTTACTTCACCGCGGGGTGGGGCACGCCAGTCGAGTGCGGGCGCCCCTTCGGGCGTGAGGTAGCCCTGTGTGGGCGCCAGGAGACGGCACGGGGACCCTGCAACCCTGTGGCTTCCACATGAACAGAGCTCGACATGATTCCATTGCACAGTGAGGTTTACGCTGTCTCAGAACTTATCCTAATAATGGGGGCATGGACAGGAATTTGGGGAAATGATGACTTTTACCTGAGATTGTACCTACAGCCATTTGAAGTTTGTACAACGGTGTGCGGCCGGCCCAGCTGGAGACGTTTGGTCTGTTAGTGCGTTTCGTCTGAAAAGTTTCATGAATCAAGCACAGGGCTAGAAAAATCCCCCTTCTCGTAGCACTTTGGCCCCTGGAACAGAAAACTCTTTCTTCAAAACAACTAAAAGAAAAGAATTTAGGTCCAACTCTGCCGGCCCGCTATCCTTTCTAGGTTCTAGCTTAGAGACGGCCTCCCTGCCGGGCCCTCCGTGCAGAAGGGAGAGCCCTGCCTCTCCAGAAGGCTCTAGACCCGGGGCCTCGGCCTTCAGCAGCCCCGGGGCACCGGCTCAGGCGTCCACACTGCCACCAAGTGCCACCAATGCCCCCACTGAGACCCTGGGGGAGGAGCACACACCTCTGAGACACACGGACCTAGGGGATCCTAGAAATGGCTGAAAAGCAACCGCACTTTCAGACTGCAGAAGTGTTATTAGTGAAGCCCCTCTCCTTTGCTTGAACGCCCTCGGTAATTTAAGCCAAGCGTGTATTGGTATCCTTCTGAGAAGAGGAGAAAGTGCCCACTTGCTGATCCAACCACAGGGAGCTGCAACAGTTCTGAGAGCAGAGGCTTCTGTCATCTTAAACAGACAAAAAAAAGATACAGCAAGAAGAGACTAATGCCATTAATAAGACACGCACACAGACACACACACACACACGAGTCATCCCTTTGTCGACGCCCAAATCCACGCCCAGCGTCCAGTAGAGCACCACCTGAGGCCCCTGCCCCCGCCCGCCCCTCGGAGCCGGGGGGCACGAGGACAGAGGTGGGCACTCAGTCGGGACCCTCAGCCTCGACAGCGCCGGAGGTAAGTGTCGGGCCGGGGGAGCCGGGCCGTCGGCAGGGACAGGACAGACCTACAGAGCAGCAAACTGGGGGAAGGCGTGCGTCCTTCCTCGAATCTCTACAAGAACGAGGACTCGATCTGCAATGGAGCTCCCGGCGGGGACAGCGCCCGCTGAGCACTGACAGCTGACTTGCTGGCAGCCTTCTTGAGCCGTGCACGGCACGGTTTCTAGATTGGCAAACCCACAGCCCGGGCCCGGGACGCAAATCCTAGCTGGCTCCACGCCGCCGCCGCCCTCAGGGCGGACTCCACCGCTGACCTGCGGGCCTGGCCCCAACACGGGGCCCCCGCCGCCACTCACTGTGTGTTTCAGTGCATAGATCCTATGAGACGCGTGTCACACAACCACACACGGAGGGAAGTGCACTGGGACACACGGACTTGCTTCGGTGGGGGGGGGGTACATACATTCCACTTGTGCTTAATCGGCTGAGCAACACACACGGGGACGAGGCAGGGAGGGCGGTGAGGAACGGCAGCGCGTGACAAGCCGGCCGCCCGGCGAGCGCACGGCGCGGGGACGCCAGTTGTGTGCACCTGTGCTCGAGCACTGAGAACCACGGCGGCCCGTGTCCGGGCTCCGAAAACACTCTTGATACGCTAAACAGGTCACAAGGAGCACCCCATAGTCAATAAAATGAAAAACAAAACAAAACCAAAAAACCAGCATCTACCTATCACATTAATACTGCAAACCAGATATATATATTTCTTCTCTTACATTAAAGACATTAACAGTGAAAAAGGATTGTACTGTATTTATCACCACAGACCCGTATTCTTTAGAAACTTTGGAAAATAAATGTCACAGTCCTAGAGGACAAATCTTATGATTAGACTGTCGGCATGTTGTCTTTTTTTTTCTTTTTTAAATAAATTTTTATTAAAATGGCACTTGTCTGCCAATCTCTCTGGACCTAGAAATGTTGTAAACGCACGTGGACCACCTTCTGCCACCACCGACCCTGGTTTTCGAGCCGAGGGGAGGGCGGGCGGTGGCAGAAGGTGACGCGGGGGCGCCCGGGCCGGCCGCTGCTCTGGGGCCCTGAAGACGGGCCGTGTACGCCAGGTCGGGGCCCACGAGGCTCACGTTCGAATCAGCTTTAGTGACAGCATCAGAAGGTTCAAGGCTTTAAAACCACAGTTGTGTTTGGTGTTGCTTTCCCTCTCAGACAACGTTCACAGCTAGTTTGAGCCCATCAATTTCATAGAGAACCATGTGTTACAAACAAGTAAATTGAAATGACCAAATAAATTAAAAACGTTTTAAAGCCCTGAGTTCATAGACTGCTTTTTAGGAGACTTTTTAGGAAACACGGGCCTCTGTTTTAAGCAGCAGCTTACAGATTTTGGCAAACCATCTTTCCTACGACAGTGGGGCCTCATACAGGTCTGCAGTTCAAAATCCGAGTGTGAAATCTGGACGGAAGGCATTCTGGAGAAACGGAGACTACGGAACCCCGGTGCCGTCTCGTGTTCAACGCGGGCTGGCACGGAAGGGCTGGCGTCTATTGGTCTGAGTGTAGCTGGTCTCGTGTGAATCCCACTCGGCATGACATCGTCACCACGGCAACACGTCACGCAAAGTACATGGTGCGCAGCGTGTCCTGGTGGACCTGCACGGCCTTGGCCAGCGCCTGGTGGTCTCGCCCGTTACTCTGCCCGGAAGTGTGGCTCCCTTCAGCACTGTGGGGACAAGGGGACAGAGTGCAGCCTTTAACGCAGCACGAGGCAGGCACCTGGGGAGGCGGCCACACGGCGATCGCATGGCCGCGACGACACCGGCGTTTGGGCGTCTGCGTCAGTTGAATCCAGCCGCCGCGACCCCACTGCCTTCCACTCCAGAAAAGCAGCCGCCAAAGCCTGTTTCACAAGTGACCCCTGCTGTGACCTCCAGCCAGGGAAGGCCTGCCACTCACCTGTCATGTTCTTTGTCCACCAGGTGGTACCTGGCCCGGAAGGCCACCAGGTGAGCGTAGTAGGCTGGCGCGGGGATGGACACTGAGCGCGTGCAGCGCACGTAGGTGTGACACAGCTGGTAGGTGAGGATCTGCAGCTCATCGGAAGAGAAACGATTGTCATCCCAAAGCACGTGATAGTGGGAAGGCCTGCTTGTTCCCTAAAAGCAGATCAGAGGGTCAGAGAGGTGTCCGGAGCTCACCTGCACAGGGCGCTGCTGAGCCGGCTGCCTCCAGCCCAGCTCTTCACGGAGGACAGTCAAGGACAGGTTATTACAACAGCATCAGAACCTTGTACCTCATCACCCCCACGCGTAACACAGAGACTTTCCACACATCTATTTACATACAGAAAACCAGAGGAAAAGAAACTATAAAAATGGCTGCTCAAAAAAAAAGACTTCTTAATAACGTTTGTATGTGAACACATTTAAAATGAGCATGTAAGCGGGTATGGGGCGGGGTGGGGGCACAAGAAGACCCGGAATGATCGTCGGGAGGGCGGGCCCCCCACAGCACAGGCTCCCCCGCTAGGTGAGGGTTCTGAGAACCCATCTGCGTCCGGGGGCAGCTGGCCTGGTTGTGAGGAGCTGTGTTTGGCTTCAGTGAATTATTCTGGAGACTTCCAATGCGTGTGCCCACTTCATGACGGGGGACTTGCACGAGCGACATGACAACGCACCGCCCGCACCGAGTGCTCAGCAGGTTTTGGTCGAAAACAGCGTGACCACGTGTCCCATTCTCCCTATTCACCCGATTGCCCCGAGCAACGTTTTTGTTCCCCAGATGAAAAAAGTCCTTAAAGGGAAACGTTTTACTGATGTGGGAAAAATGAAACAAAAAACAGAAGCACCAAGACATCAAAATCAATGCGTCCAAATACTTTTCTGAGCCGTGGAAAAAGCGTCTCGGAAGGTGTCCTGCATCAAACGGAGAGGACCGTGAAGGTGACGCAAGTTTAAACACATGAACATAACTCTTTATAAATAAATGCTGTTCTGTCTCCCTCGCATGTCGTACGCAGTCTGTGGAGTCGGAAACCGTCTGAAATGGACGGCAGTGGCAGCTGGCGGCCTTGACCGCGCACCGTAGTGCGGACGCAGCGCGGGCGGAGCTGGTCCTCACGGATACTCAGGGCTCGGCCCGAACACCCTCACCGGAGGGGTCTTTCTGGGGTTTCTCCATGCCCGCCGCACCCGCCGCTCCAGCCCGGCCAGCCCGCCGCGTCCTGCCCACTTCTTGCGGCCGGTCACCTCTCAGGACCTGGCGGTGGACATTCTTGTCCTCTGATTAGCACGCCAGGGGTGTCCAACCCTTCGGCTTCCCTGGGCCACAAATAAAATACACTAACACTAACCACAACCGATGAGATATGTAGATATATAAATTCACATACAAAAAATGTCCACATTTTAAGTAAAAGTTCATGAATTCGTGTTGGGCTGCATTCGAGGCTGCCCTGGGCTGTATGTGGGCCGTGGGCCGGACAAGCTTCGTGGACACGTTCAAGCAACCTCGCCCACACGCCAGCGTCACTATTTCCCGGAGGAATGTTAAAAGCGAAGCGCATGGACTCTCAGATCTGAGGTTCCAGTCCTTGAGGGAGGGAGGTTTCAGTCCCTGCGTATATGCTGAAAAGCCAAGAGCCCCGTGCTGTGGCTCTCCAAGGCCAGGTGGGCACCCAGCACTAAGTTCCTTCTGTCCCAAGGGGCTGAATGTGTGGCGACGTCACAGAGACACTGAGGTTCTGTCCAGAGGGGACCCCGTGCTTACCTGGATGCCAGCGTGACTACACAGGTAGAAGTCAAACTCGGTTGGGTGGGTGATCTTCGTGTCCACGGTTGTGCCCGCCGGAATGTTTCCACTCTTCCCAACCTTCAGCGACACAAAAGCCCATCAGACATGGCCAGGGACAAAGGAGCAAAAGCCACCCAGCAAGACCCCACACTGCCTGCTGAGGGAGAGCCTTCCTGCCCGCAGGCCGCCCAATAAAGTCCTTAAAGTGGCCAGGACACGTGCTCAGCGCTAACCTAACAAACACTGCGGACAGAAGTTAAATCAGCTCCTGCTCTATCAGGGCGGGGCTCGCTTTCCACCTGCGTCATGCAGGCCTCCCGGTCACTGCAGCGCCTACGTGGAACGCTCCAGGGTTCTTCATCACGGCTGAGGTCAAGGTGGAAATTGCCACCAACGTACAAGTCTAAGACCATGGACGGTGGACACACGGCAGCTCATCATCCACACACAAACACACAACATTCAAGGCACGAGGCCCAGAAAACTCTGAAAAACATCGGGATCTCTGCACTTTGCTAGTGGAGCATGCTCCACGGTCCACGAGGGCGCCACGGCCCACGAGGGCTCCAGGGCCCACGAGGGCTCCAGGGCCCATGATGGCGCCACGGCCCACAGGGGAGCCACGGCCCACGAGGGCTCCAGGGCCCACAAGGGCTCCACGGCCCACGAGGGCGCCACGGAGCCTCCCTAGTACATCACTGCCCAACTCTAAGTTCATATTCCAAGATGGAACTCAACGAAGATCCGGCAACCACTACTGCCGGAGGACCCCCAACTCTAGAACTGTACCCCAACTAGTCACTCATTTTTCAGTTGTGCGCTATTTCAAATACACGTACAAAAAAAAAAAAAAAAAAAGCGAGTCCCCACGGGGCCCTGTAGACCTTCAGTGGTTTCTTTACACCTTCAGATTTTTATTTATTTATTTATTTATTTTTATTTTTGACAGAGAGAGAGAGATAGATACAGAGACAGAGACAGAGACAGAGACAGAGACAGAGACAGAGAGAGAACTGAACTGGGGGAGCTCCCAGTTCAGCATATGGGTCCGCACGGGCCGGGGCCGGGATTTGATCCCCGGTCCCCGGCGCTGCAAAGTGAGCGCCTAACCCACTGAGCCATCCCGGCTTCCCCCAGATTTTTAAAAGTAAAATATTTGAAAATAGTGCCCCCTTCGTATCCCTTTTATGTTGTTGTCTCAAATCTAGACTATTATTCCCACACCTACTCTCCGTTGGCACTTATACTGTTACTTCGCAGGTTTTAAAACTGTGCACACGTGTCATGTATCCTGCTACTGGCTGATGATGCTCAACAATACAATTCTGAGATGTATTCCTTCGACAGTTTAACTTTCATTTCCATATAGAACGCCAACGTACGGATGCGTCACATCACTTTCCCCTTGGTAGACAGGTAGATGACACCTTTTGCTCTTGGACACGGCAGGCGTGTGGTTTCTGGGGTAGATCTCTCTGGGATTTGACAAACCGTGTCCCAAGCTGGCCATCAGCGGGTGCTCGCATCTGAATCACGGGAGCCGCTTCACAGTGATGCGCTGCGGTGGCCAAGGAGTCTGCCAAGTGCTTTGTCTGTCCCAGCGTCCTCAGGAAGGGGGTCCAGGAGGGAGGCAGGCCGGCAGCCCGTGCGCCCAGACACTGGACCACCGCACAGCACCCACGTCACCACCAACACTGGGTGCCACCAGGTGACCTCGGAAGAGCTTGCCTGTGAAACTTTCGGGGCCTTGTGCCTTTTGCAACGACTGGAGTCTCCTCTGAGCCACTTTTGGCAATTTATGAAATTCTACGAACGACTGGATGTGTTCCTTCCACGTTTTCCGGTGCAGTGGCCCGGAGTTGTTACTACCCTGTGATGACTTAAAGTGCAGCGCTCTTTCTGTAGCTGTTCTTCCCTTTCTGCTCCGCATACTCTCAGCATTTCTCTCGTGAGTCTTGCTGGGTTAACCTGTCTTCGAGAAGCAGGTTTTGATTGCTGGTCTGCTGTACTCCCTCGTTTTCTCCCTGACTGCTTTCTGTCTGGGGGGCAGTGCAGGTGCAGCCGGGGGCGGGGGCCTGCCCAGCGCCTCGGTCCCATCCCTCCACCTTCCCGCTCAGCCTCCTCCTGCTTCACGGCAAACGCATCCACGCCTGTGCGCTTACCCTCGGGCTCCGCGTTGGCTGCACTGCCTGGTTCGCTATGAAGTCATCTTGTTCAGTTCTAATTATTTTCTAATTTTTATTATTTCATAATTATTAATACGCGCATGTGCTACTTAGAAACAAATTTACAATTTCAAGCTTTCTTAAGGTTTTTCCCACTGTTAATTTAAAACTTAATTGTATAATATTCAAGAAACTGGTTTGTACACTGCCCAGGTTTGGAAGCGTCCCGGGGTCTCCGTTGTCACCTGGCAGGGGCCAGCTTTCGGAAGCCACGTGAACCCCGGCCGAGTTCTATCGAACATCAGACCCGGCTTATTCACGTCACTCTTCCAATATTCCGCATTCACCCACATGCCCGTTTCAGGGTCTGCCCGTGGGGCGTGGACATGGACCTCCTGGATAGGGGAGGTGCCAGTTCCTCCTCAGAATTCTACCAGTTTTTGCTTTACTTTCTTTCCCTTCACATATTGTTAGGTGACACAGTTAGTGTCTTCTTGGTGGATCACCCCTACGCGGTGACAAAGCATCCCTGTAGTTCGCTGCATTTCGTCTTCCGTGGAGGCTCCACGTAGCTCCTGGGTCACCGCTGCGGAGGCGGCAGGCGGCTGTGCCTTCCTCCTGCACCGGCTGGTATCGACCCACTGGCTTTGGGCCCTGCCTGCCGTGACCAATTTGAGGGAGGGCTGCCCGTTGTTCGTCTCATGTCTCTCCTTCTGGGGGTTCTCTTTTTTGAGGTGGCTGCCGTGAGGCGTTAGGATGGCGTGGACTTATTTATGTTAATCCTGCCGGGGACACAGACACTTTAACCTCGGGGCTCCCGTGTTTCTTCAGCAGTTACACCTGCAAGTCCTGCCTCTCCCTCCTCATTGTTCTTATTCTGGACGCCAGGAAGTACGAAGGAACCTGGACACCCGCCACCTGTTCCCTCCTCCTCTCCAGCCCCCTGACCGAGCTCCCGGAACCCCCTTCCACCCCCCCGGATTGCGAGGCCTCCTGATCCTGCCACCTTCTACTCTTTACCACTACTGTCCACGCCGTGGTGGCCGACTGATTCTTTCTCAGCCACCTCTCTGGTCATTTCTTTATCAGATAAATGACATCTACTGCCTGGTCCTATCCCACAACCGTGGGATGTACAGGCCCGGACTTCTCCCTAGACCGAGGACCGCCCTTCTCCAGTGCCCACGGCGGGGGCCCCTCCGAGGACACGGCCAGGCAGGCGGGGACACGCACCCTCTCGTTCTTGTCCGTGCAGAACAGCCGCGTGTGGTGCCTCTTCTGGACCACGATGAACGTGATGCCCGGCTGGTAGTCTTTCTCCAGCTTGATGCAGGCCTCGCGGATGGCCAGCAGCTCGTGGTGCAGCACCTGAGGGGGGAGAGCGCACCTCAGCCCGGCCCTGTTTGGGGGTCTCCTGCTACCTTAAAGTAACCCCCCAATGTCTGCCACAGGACAAGCATTGGCGGAACGCAGCGGGATGTACCCCGCACCCCGCGCCCCTGTGCCCCGCGGAGAAGCCGGCAGCTGTCCTGCCGGACGAGCGGGACTGTGAGACGCGAGGCCGACAGAGCTGAGGGTGGCGCCCACCTGCTGGAACTGGCCCTCGGAGACGCCGTCGCGGTAGAAGATGATGCGGGTGGGCTTGAAGCGCGTGGACTTGTAGAACTGGATCAGCAGCTCACGCACCATGGCGGCCAGGTCCTGGATGATCTCCTGGCGGTGCTGCTGGACCCGCACGGTGGCGCAGTAGCGGTTGGGGTGCGCGTCCATGCTGCCCACGACCTGCTGGGGCACGGCCGCGTGTGCGTCAGGAGCCCCCCAAGTGCCAGGCAGAAGCCCACACGACGTCACTGTGCGAAGCTGACAGCGACTTGTCAGACGTCACCGCGGCCGTTACGCGCCTGAGCATGCGGCCAAAGCACGTGCCCTCGCCTCCAAGAGCAACAGCTGGCTCGGTACCCAACCCTGCACAGGGCCTGCCAGGTGCCGACCCCTTTGCTCTGGCTCACAGTGCTCACTGTTCACTCCTCAGACACACCCACCTCCTGCAGACGCCACCCCCCACCCCAGCACCGACTCTCCATGGGGCCCTGACGTCCCCGACAACACTTCAGTGAGCCTCCACGCCTTTCCAGGGGAAACTCCAGCTGCAGTGGGACCGCGCCCCCTCCCACAGGTGGCTGGGGATGGGGTCACCCACAGAGGCCCGTGGACAGCACCAGACACTCACGGCAGCGATGGAGGGCTTCTTCCCGTCCCCCGCGGGCGGGTGAGTGACGTCGGCCCCCAGGAAGATGACAGGCTGCTGGAACACCGGAGGCCTGAGGGGAACAGGTATGTGAGACGCCCGGAAAGGAGCTGCAGGGGACCCTGGACAATGTCCTACCGACCACGATCTCAGAGCCTCCAGCATCCACCCCACCCATCCTGTCCCCCGACGCTGAGACAGCAGCAGCGACAGGAGGGCTGCCGGCCCCCAGCACCGAGCCTCCAACAGCAGCGCAGGACGCCCGCCCTGCGCTGAGACCCCCGGCCCCGCCCCCCGCCAGCTCACTACGCCCACGTCCTTCTAGAAGGTTCCGCAGGCTGTCATCTGAGCACGCGTGTCACCAGGGCCTGCCGTCTGCCACCCTCGGGAGACCCTCACCATGGAAACCACCACTCCCATCCCCTTTGCCCAGAGCTCCTGGGCCTGTGACATACCCGTTCGGGTCCCTCCATTAGAGGAGGTGCCGGGGTTTGGTCCCGCCGCTCAGTCACGGGGGCCCTGGCATGCAGGAGGCACGCAGTACAGAGGCTGCTGCCTGGGCGCCGTCAGCTCCCCTGCCCTGGCAGGTCCTTACCAGCCCCCGTGAGCTGAGTCAGGGGCCCAACAGGCAAGCCCCCGACTGAACCCCGGCTCCCGCCCCCCCACCACGCGATACGTGCACGCAGCTTCCCCGGGGACAGCGCCTCAGCGGGGTCAGCGCTCGGGCTCTCGTCTGGGGGGGGGGCTCACCTGCCCTGGGGCAGCAGGATGTTGTTCACGCCCCCCAGCTTCACGTTGATCTTCAGGCAGAGGTTGGACAGCGTCTGTGGCGTCGTCCGCTGCACGTTCTTCATCTGCACGCACTGCGTGGCCATCCCCAGCACCGTGTCGCCCACACGCTTGACCTCGGCTGTGAGCAGAAGACAGAACAGCTCTCCCCTGCACCCCTCCCAGAGCGCCCCGCACCCCGCGGACCTGCAGGGGCGCATGCACATGGCGCCCGCGGGGGCTGCAGAGGGGTTTGAGAGTCCAGGAGGCAGCCCCCCCCCCAGGTCTGCAGAAGCCTTCCCCTCACTCAGCCGGGGAGGTGGGGCGGGGTGGCCCGTGGGAATGGCTGACTCCTCACAGGAGGACCGTCCCAGCCGCCCAGCAGGGTGGCAGGCAGGCCGGGCAGGGCCTGGCACTCCTGGTGAGGAACGCCGCTGCCCAGCACAGCACCGGCACTCTGAGCAAATGCTCAAGGAGCTAAAAATAAACCCACTGGAATCCCGCACAACCCCAGCCAACACCAGCCCGCGGCCCTCGGAGAGCGAGCTCAGCCCACGCCCCCTACACGCCCCCACGTCTGGGTTCTTTCATGAGCCACCTGGGCAGCCGCCCCAGGACGGACTGCATGGAAGTGTGTGCGCACGTGTATGTGTCTATGTGTGTGCGTCTATGTGCATGTGTGCACGTGTGCATGTGGGGTCTTTCTCGTCTCCCTTTTGGACCCGTGCTGGGAGGGGGAACCCGGTTTCCCTATGCCGTAGCCTGCTCTGTCCAGACGGGGGTCCACTTGGTAACACCCACCAGGTCTCGCTCTCCCGTGGGCCCCACCCCCCGCAGGTGTTCCCTGCAAACTCTGCCCCACTGGGAACCCCGTGCTCACACCAGCAGGCGCTCCCTGACCTGTCCTGTGTGCACGCCCCCCCCACCTGAGAGCTGCCTGGAGGGAGGGCGCGTCTGATTTGTCTTGGATTCCCCAGGGCCTGAGACATCACCCCAGGGGCTCAGTAAACAGGCTGAATGAATGTAACCGCCCTCTGAGACCAAGGGTCTCAGTGACCTTCCAGAGAATTCTGAGGGCGCAGGGGTTACAAATGGAGTTCCTGGTCACCGCAGAGGCTGGGACGACTGACAGAGCATGTCTGTGCACCGAGTGCCCGTACAGACGAGAGAACCACCTGCCCAGGGTCTTCCAGGAGCTGGGGCCTCGGCCAGCCTAGCAGGGGGCCTCAGCGTGTATCTGCCTCGTCCGGACGCGCCGGAAACGGGCCCGCCTCAGCGTGGCACCGGCACAGCGGGGCCAGGCTGCAGGGACGGGGCACGCCGGCTCCCAGCGGCGTACCGTAGACGGGCGTCTTGCCCGGCAGGATGACCACCACGAGCTGGAGGCCGGCATAGGTGTTCTTCAGGTGCCTGAACATGGGCTCCACGCTGTCGGCGCCCTGTGCGTACTTGCAGAAGCACGGCTGGCCCTGGATCGGCATCCCCGCGTCCCTTGAGATCTTTCTGAGCTGCTCTGTGAAGGACCTGAAGAAGGACCACGGCACTGAGTACACGCCGCGAGCGCTCCCAGCGAGGCCCCCAGCGACCGGCAGGCCTTACAGAACCAGAACCAGAACCAGGCCCAGCCCGTTTACTGCGCGTGCAGCCTAAGTCCCGGCAAAGTCCTGCTGCATGTCCGCTCCCGGGCGAGGGCACATCTGCCGAGGGTACACGCAGGGTCCGGGAGGGCCCCGCGGCTGCGCCACTGCGCTGAAGCCGCAGCCCTCAGACACTGTCCTATCTTGGCGGATATGACGCCCCCGTGCACAGTGACCAGACCCATCCCCCCAACGCCGCCCACGCGGCAGGCCCAGACACACCGGGCGCGGAGGCTCCGTGAATGCCTGGCATTGTCACAGGGAACATGTCAGCTGACTGTCCCCTTGGACTCCTCTCCCGGTTATTCCCGTGTGTACCGCTGGGAGGCTTGGGTGACAGAATCAGGGCAGGAAACGAAACAACTCGAGCTAGAGTAACCCCAGCAGCTGCCGCCAAGCAGGCCCTGAGCCGCCGGGGGCGGGGCGGGGCGGGGGCACAGGCCCACGGCCTCTATTCTAAGCTGAGGGGTAAAAATAACGCGCCCCGAGCGCTCTGACCCATCCCAGCCAGCTCACGTCCAGCCTCCCCAGCATGCGTGCAGTTAGAGAAACGGGCGTGTGCGTGTCTGTCTGCGCTCAGACCTGCACGTGGCTTCCCTTCCCCCAGAGCCATCTCTAATCGTTGCAGGCAATGAGCCCATGAAGGTGTCCGGGGTCCCGGCTCTAACCTCCCACCTGGCTCCAGCCGGTGAGGACCACAGGCAGCCTCCCACGGACCACCTCTCGCCCTCCCGCCGGCTCGCCAGGACTTCCTGAGCCCCGTCTGCTTCTCAGGCTGCCCTCTCGCCTCTGGCTCCACCCGAGAGGCGGGAAGCAAAGGTGCTTCTCTATCCTGACAGTTTGTTTGGCACAAAAGTACGAGCAACAACGCTGCAGGTTTATGCTGTTACTTCCAGAGGGTCCACAGCCGGGCCGGGGGAGGGGGCACGGCTGCCCCACACGGGAAGCACAGCCCTGACTCCTGTCCACGGCTTTTACTTACTCCCCTCTCCTGGGAGTTAAGAAAAACGTCTCTCCCTCCTGTCCCTCTGGGACCATCTCCCCTTCCCTGTGGCTTCATCTTCTCACTAACTCAGAATATATGATGCAAAAGTGTTTAAAAATATAGGTTTGGTTCATGAACCCAAGTTCTCTTTCGCCTCTAGGTTTCGACCTTGCTCCTCCTTCGCGGGTCGGTTTCTCGTCTCCTCTGGCCTGTGTCTCCACGCGGCCTCACAAGGGTGTGAGAAGAGCCGGCTCGGCTGCCCCCGCGCCCCCGCCTGGCCCCCAGCACACACAGGGGGCCTCCCCAGCCGTGCCCACCCAAGCAGGTGTCCCGCGCGGCCTTACTTGAGGTGGACCTCAGTGCACTGGCGTTGAGGGGCAAAGCAGGCGATGGCCCACACCTTGATCTCGATGCCCGTGTGAAACTGCTTGTTCCTCATGTCCCAGACGCCCTGCACGGGGGTGGCAATCGCTTTGTTCTGCAAATGACAAGACGGGCAGAGTGAGAAAAACGGGAACCTGTTCCCATGACCTTGGATTTTGTCCCCATCCCTATGGCTGTTGGTCTCCTCGACCAGATGGTGGTTCCTGAGGCTGCGAACTGCACCTGTGTGCTGCCTCCCACCTGACCGCCCTGGTGTGTGGGGGATGGGAGGGTGGGGCAGATGGGTGAACGGGTGGATGGATGGTAGATGAGGATAGATGGATAGAGGATGGGTAGATGGATGGATGGGTGGGTGGATGGACGGATGGACGAATGGGTGGATAGATGGGTGGATGGGTGGGTGGATAGATAGATGGGTGGATGATGGATGGGTAGATGGATGGATGGGTGGGTGGGTGGGTGGATAGGTGGATGGGTAGATGGATGGATGGGTGGGTGGGTGGACGGATGGATGGATGGATGATGGATGGGTAGATGGATGGATGGGTGGGTGGGTGGACGGATGGATGGATGGATGATGGATGGGTAGATGGATGGATGGGTGGGTAGGTGGACGGATGGACGAATGGGTGGATAGATAGGTGGATGGGTGGATGGGTGGATGGGTAGATGGATGGATGGGTGGGTGGGTAGACGGATGGATGGGTGGATGATGGATGGGTAGATGGATGGATGGGTGGGTGGGTGGACGGATGGATGGATGGATGAATGGATGGATGATGGATGGATGGATGGGTAGATGGATGGATGATGGATGGATGGGTGGGTGGGTGGACGGATGGATGGATGGATGGATGGATGATGGATGGATGGATGGGTAGATGGATGGATGGATGGATGGTGGATAAGTGGGTGGGTGGATGGATGAATGGATAGATGGATGGATGGATGGATGGATGATGGATGAGTGGATGGGTAGATGGATGGATGGATGGTGGGTGGATGGATAGATGGGTGGGTGGATGGGTGGGTGGGTGGATGGATGGATGGATGGATGGGCGCAACCCCCACACACACTGACCAGGATGGGACACCCCTACACAGAAAACACTATGCAAGATGCCCGTTAATAGACACACGGGACCACCTCTAAGATCCCTATGGCCTCTAAGTAAAAAAAGAACACGAAAAAAAACAAGGCACAGGCGTGTATTTAATATGCTGTTTGCATAAGAAGGAGTGAAGAAAGCAGAAAGCATGTGAATCGGTCCTGGGTGATTTGACAATTGCTTCCTAAGGCACAACCGGGAACTGGGGAGAAAGAGACTTTTCCCTATAATTCCTTTGTACCTTTTGAGACTTTTTTTTTTTTTTAATTTTTTTTTTTATTATTATTGTTAAATTTAATGGGGTGACATTGGTTGGTAACAATTAGTTTCCCGATGTACAACTCCACATCACATCACCCACGCACCGCATTATGTGCCCAGCTCCCAGAATCAGGTGAGACTTTTTTTTTTTAAGCCAGAACTTCTATTTTAAGACAGGAAAGAAAAAAAAAACAACAAAACCCTACAAACAGAACAAAACTAAACCTGCACAGGTCCCAAGGACGAGAGCCACGTCCCATCAGGTAAGAAGGTGTAGGGTCAGGCCGAGCTGTGACCCCGCCCCCGCGAGCCCGGCTGCCCACGTACCCCGAGACGCTGAGCCCCACGTCTGGAGGAGCGGCTGGCGGGGGCGGGAGTTCTCCTGAGCTCTGCCGGGCTCAGAGGTCAGGACACCTTGGGTCACGTGTTGATTAAAGCTACAAGGTCAGTGGGCACCAACGCCCAGGCGCTCAGGTGACTGCCATGCTGGATGCCACACCTCCGGGGGACACTAACAGAAAAGCATGGTGCGCATCTGGAAAACCATTCTCCGCGGGCACAGTGCCCATCTCACAGAGGGGGCGCTTTCAGAATTCTGATGGGGTGATAAAAGATGACCTTTTGAAAGAAAAAGGGTAATTCTGAAAACACTTCAGCAAGGGCCTCAAGGACACAGTCCTCTGTGAAGCCCCGTCTTACTTTCTGGGCTCAGAGACAACTGTTCACCTGGTCCGGGGTCCCCACCTCTGGGGACGGTTCCAACCTGAGGGGTCGCATGCTGCTGCTCTGCTACCCACTTGCACACACACACACGTGTGCACACACACACACCCACAGAGCACGTACCCGGCCCCCATAGAGGATGGAGGGTGGCTGCAGGACCCGCCCGGTCACGTCTGTCATCTCGTCTTTGACCATGATTCCAAACTCCCGGACGTACGGGTCTGTGTTAAAACTTGCACTTCTCATCTGCAAAAGGGCAGAACAGGCAGAGTCAGAGCGGGCCACGCATCCCTCCAGAAGACGTCTCTGCCCAAAGCAGCAGGGGCTCCCTTGCCCTGGGCCCCCTCTGTCGGCTTCCCGGGGGTGTCCCCACCCCAGGACAGGCCCCAGGGCGGGAGGCTCACCAGTTTGCTAATCTCTTCTTGCCGATCGGGCGCTGACCTGGCAGTCGCTCTGATCATGGTTGAGGTCTGATTGTCGGTCAACTTCTTTATACATCTCTGTCCGGCCACTATGTTACAGACCTAAGGGGAAGACGCACAGAGAAGCCGGCTCGGCACAGTGCCTGGCCCTGCACGACACGGCCACTCCTCCTGCTGATGAGCTAAAGAAAAACCTCATGTTTTAGAAAGTTCACGTGTTTGTGTCGGGCTCGACAAGGTCTGGCCCTGGGCTGCTGGCTGGGGCTGCACCCATGAAGGGCTCTGAGCCGCCCAAGGGGGTGCACGGGGTTGGGGCGGGGACTCACCTCCAGGGGAAGGTAGGTGTGCTTCTGCTCCTGTCCGACTTGTAAACACGGGAGGTGGGGGTAGCGTAGCACCAGCTTGTGCCTGTCCTTGAAGTACTGGGCCACCGTGCACTCCACCGTCTGCCCGCTCTCCTGCTGCAGGGGGAACCTAGGGAGGCAGAGGGCTGGCTCAGGCCTGCAGGGCTCAGGGCTCAGGGGCCGCGCGGGGGCAGGTGTGCCGAGCCCCTCCTGGGGGCTTGAACCACATAGGGCCTCTGGGTCACCCGGAACATCCCCAAGTCCCTAACCGCTCATTTCATCCCTGCAGCTGGGAGACTAACACCTACAGGCCCACGACACGCAGCCATCGCCCACGACACGCAGTCATCACCCTCGACACGTAGCCATCACCCACGACACGCAGACATCGCCCACGACACGCAGTCATCGCCCTCGACACGCAGCGATCACCCATGACACGCAGCGATCACCCACGACACGCTGTCATCGCCCACAACACGCTGTCATCACCCACGACACGCAGCGATCACCCACGACACGCTGTCATCGCCCACGACACACTGTCATCACCCACGACATGCAGCAATCACCCACGACACGCAGCGCGCAGGGTTCGCCCACGACACGCAGTCATCGCCCACGACACGCAGGGATCGCCCACGACACGCAGCGATCGCCCACGACACGCAGGGATCGCCCACGACACGCAGTAATCGCCCATGACACGCTGTCATCGCCCACGACACGCAGCATCTACCGCGTGCAGGGATTCAGGGTAAGTACAGAAAAATCCAGAAAGAATGGCCTACGTGTGTCCTGTGACTGTGAAAGTGGCTCACGGGCCGAGGACCCCCAGTGGCCGCACCAGAGGGCCTGACGTCTCCCGGGATGGATGGATGGGGGTTGGCTCAGCCGCGCGTGGCCGGGCTGGGGGGCCCTGCGCACAGGGCGGGCAGGTGTGGGGGGCTCTGTGCCGGGCAGTGTAGACACTGCCGGGTGGGGGGAGATCAGGACCAGCGGCAGGCTCGTCTCGCCCTCGAGCTGCCTGGGGCCACGTCCTTGGTGCCCGGGGACAGACCAGGCACACTCCACGGAGCGACCATGAAATACGCGGGCATTCACTGGGCCCGGGGGTGACACCTCACATCTCCCCTGTGTACACACACCACCGCGCGGTGTCTGCGAGGCCGGGCCGGCGACAACGTGGGACCTGGCAGCTGTGCCTGAGAATCGGCGGCGCCTGCCGGCCCCCACCCTCTTCCAGCAGTGAGGAAAAAAGGACCCTCCTCTGCAGGAACAGGAGCCCCCCTCACCCCGCCCAGGTGGGGTCCCCACAGTTCATGTCCTCTGGTAGCGTCTGGAATCTACTGAGCTAAAGGCGTGGGCTCAGCCTCTTGAAACTGGAACAGAAGCCCCCTTCCGGGAAGACTCAGTGTCCCCGAGTCAGGGCGCCCAACAGACAGTGGGGTCAGGGTGACGGGCCGGGGAGCAGACGGTTACGTTTGGTGGCTGGCAGGCCGCCGGGTCACGTTGCAGACGCGGTACTTCCTCTTCATCTGCCCACAGTGCGTGATCTCCACCTTCAGACCTGGGGACACAGATCAGCGTCAAGACCACTGGCCACGACCGGGCGCCGGGGCCGCGCCGGGGCAGCTGGCGGAGGGTGGCACCCACAGGGACGCCTTCCTCCCAGCAATGCCAAGGCCGCACGCGGTCAGGGCTCTGGTTGTAGAGAGAGGGGACCGCGGGGGCTCCGCCTGGAGGCGGGCGTCCACCTCACACCCTGAGGCTCCTTCAGGGTTATTTTTAGCAGGGAGCGCAGCTGGTGGCCTTTCGCATGTCCTCCGAACAGGACAGGTGCAGAGGCCCGTGGTGGCGCTGGACAGTGACCAGGACCCGAGCCAGGTCATGGAAGCCTGGTCTGCGTCTGCTCGAGTGGGTCACACAGGGGTGGAGCTGCTCCTCTGCAGGTCGCGGCCATGGCCCTGCCCCTGCGCAGCTCTCGGGTCCCAGCATCAGGGACGGGACGGTCGCTTCGGCCCTCACCAGTCCCGCTCTGGGAAACGGGCAGCCGCCTCCAAGCCCGCCTGCTGCCCCATCGCCTGGCAGGGGCAGCCCCGCGAGCGGCAGGGCCTCGGACCCCACGCGGCGACCTACCTTTGATTTCTTTGGTAAACTTGACCCTTTGGGAATCTGTCAGAGGTTTTTGTTGTTCTTCAATACTTTTAAAATCCAAAACTTCACAAACAAACTCGATGACTGGCTGTGCCTTATAAAACGCGGTGGCTGAGACTAGGGGCGGGAAGAGAGACGGGGGGGACATGAACGACACGGGGTCGCCGGGGTCCCGGGGGGCTGTGCGGGCCGGGCGGGGACAGCGGGGAGGGTGCTGGGCCTCAGTCCTCACTGTCCACCTTCCGGCCCTGGTGGGCGTACACAGCCGGGTGGTTCTCACCTGCTCATGGCAGATCCCCCTGTGGGTCCCAACACTGAGAGGAAAGAGTCCTTCAGGAGGGGCGGTTGACCCCCAACCTGAAGGCCACAGACCCGGGGGTCCCCCCTCAGTGACCCCATGCTCACACGGATTAGGCTGAGAATGCACAGGGGAAATGAGGGGACAGGTGGGGGAAGCCCACCCCCCACCCCCCATGCACAGTGGCTGGGGCATCAGGGCCCTTATTAGAGACCCAGGCCCCAGGCGCCTCCAGCCAGAACCCCCCGTTGGGCCCTCAAGTGGCTCATACTCCAACCAGGGCCACTGCCCTGACCTGACAAGGTGACATCAGCTCCCGGCGCGGGCCGTGCTCGGAGCCGGCCACACGCACCGCCCCCAAGGTCTTGGCCCCACCGCCAGCCCCCAACCCTGCCGCCCCAGAAAGGCTGAGTTCCGCCTACCGTCAATGTTGAGCATCATTTTCCAGAGAGAAGGTCGGACGGACTGGTGGAAGCCAAACCACACCTCTCGGCCCCCGCCCAGGGGGTTGGAGCAGCCCTCGGAGGCCGTGAAGAAGGAGCGGCCCACGGGGGTGTACCTGGAACGGGAGACCCCGCTGGGAAGGGGGCACAGGGCGCCCCCGGCACGCGGCGCCCCCACCCTGGGTGTCAGGCCTGCCTCTTTTTCTACTGTTCTTTCCTCCTGGTGGTAAAAGCACCATGGGAATTCCTTCGGAGGAACTCACAAAATACAGATGGCAGTGCCCCGTGCGGCTCCCGTGACAGGTGTATTCAGCGTGTGGGCGGCTGCTCTGACTCTCGCCCCACCCCCCTTCCTGCCATCAGGGTTCCCAGCAGTGACGGCTCGTACGCTGGGGGGCAGCCCACCCTGTACTTGGTCTCCCCACCCACATCTGAAGACGGGAGACCCCCAGGGTCCCCTTTATTACGGAAATCAGTACAGCGCTCCGCGGGGCCTCGTCTCACGCCCACAAGAGAACGAGGGGTCCGTCCTGCGCCCTCAGACCTCAGGGGCGAGGTGGGCTCGGGAGAGGCCAGTGGGGCGCCATCCGTTAAGACGCACCTCCCCACCGTCCCAGCCAAGTTCAAGTGTGGTGATTCGCGGTGAGAGGATCCACGGAGCCAAACAGGAGCTTGAAGCCCCCGTGCCCCCCCCCTCCCGGCCTGAGAGACAGCTGTCACATGTGGGACTAGGGCGCCACGGTGACGAAACACGAGTGGGGCTCAGGCACCAGAACTGAACAGCCGCCGGGCCCACCTGCGCACAGGGAAGCCGCCCTTGTGTGCAAGGCCAGGAACACTCACGATGCTACACGAATCCCTTCTCCCCCCACCCCGTGTCAGCACTGCTGCTGCTGCCCCCACACAAGTGTGCATGTACCCCAGCTACACGCAGCCGGGCAGGCGCTGCTGTCCCCACACAAGTGTGCACGCGCCCCAGCTACACGCAGCCGGGCAGGCGCTGCTGTCCCCACACAAGTGTGCACGCGCCCCAGCTACGCGCAGCCGGGCAGGCGCTGCTGTCCCCACACAAGTGTGCACGCGCCCCAGCTACGCGCAGCCGGGCAGGCATGCCTGGCTCTGTGGTCCCCACTGGACGCTCCTCACCTCATGGACGGCAGGTGCCTCATGACCACATCCAGGGCCTGGATCGTCTCGAAGGGGACGCTGGGCAGCCGCCCCGAAAGTGCATCGTGCAAGGCCTGCAGGCTCACGCAGGACACCCACTTGATGGACACCTTGAAGATGCGGTCCTTCCCCTCCCCCGGCAGCGTGACCTCCAGCTCCACCTGCGAGGGACAGAGCACACGGTCACTCCCGCCCCCGCCGGGGCTCCGAAGTGCCTGCGGGGCACACAGCTCCAGAAGGGGTGCGCGGCCACGTAGTGGGCTAAGTGTGTGTGGGGAGTGGACAGCTGAGGGCTTCCCACATCTGCACAGCAACGCATCTCCTCAGAGCAAGGCCTCGCCCCCCAGGAGAAAGCCTGCAATCCCGCCCCACCAGGAGGAAGCCCCCGGCCCTGCCCCCCCAGGAGGAAGCCCCCGGCCCCGCCCCCCCAGGAGGAAGCCCCCGGCCCCGCCCCCCCAGGAGGAAGCCCGCAATCCCGCCCCCCCAGGAGGAAGCCCGCAATCCCGCCCCCCCAGGAGGAAGCCCCCGGCCCCGCCCCCCCAGGAGGAAGCCCGCAATCCCGCCCCCCAGGAGGAAGCCCTGGCCTCACCCCGCACTCGCAGGGGGGCGCTGGGCGCTGTCACCCCCGCAGGTCAAACCAGCAGGGACAGGAAGCGGCTGCTGTGGGCGAAAGGGACTCTGGCCACGCACAGCGCCTCCGGCCCTGGCCGGCTGGGGTCAAGGTGCCATGACAAACACAGTGTCACCAGAGGGACCCTCAGCTCTGAAAAGCAGCAGGTCAGCCCCAAGAAAGAGCAGGCAGGGTGGCTGGGACTAAGCTTGAGACACTGAGCACCCCCCGGTATTGGGCAGTCCCTCCGAGGGAGCACCGTGGGCACCTGGGCACCGCAGGCCCGTGGGTGACAAGCACGCCCAGTCCCAGTAACAGGGGCACCTGCTCAGTGCGCACCAGGCCCAGGCGTGATGCAGCACCGCGGGCCCGCACAGTGGTAGGTTTGGGAGCTGGTTAGAGACGCAGACGCCCCAGGGAGGCCAGAAGCATCCAGCGTGGAAGATGCTCTTTTTGGGGCGCATGCGCTCATTCGACGGCACAAGGACCCAGGAGGCTGTTTCTGTGATGTCCCCTTTCACAGGTTGAGGCCGGCAAGGTGGGGCGGCGAGCCCCAGCCTCCGGGAGGAAGGACGAGACAAACGGGAATCAGCTGTAGTGTCGGCCCCGAGCCGCGCTGCTAACGCCCACCAGGGGCCTCAGATGCGAACAGCCCAGGGACTCCCCCACGCCTCCCAAGGAAAATGCTCCCGTGCCCCTCCCAGGGCCTGATTCCGAACGCGTACGAGAGATACTGAATAAACAGCTCCTTGCGCGTCTCTCTTCCACGACTTTAAACAAAACCAAATGTACAAAGTAAACACAAAGCTCTATAAGCAGTAAAGTTCAAACACAGCCCGCTCGGTGAGCCCCCTCTGCCAACAGGCGTGGGCTCCCGGCTCTGCCTCCAACCCCAGCGCCCACGTCACACGCCCCGTGCCGGGCAGGGCCCCCCACGCTGCCCCCCACGCGCCAGCGCTATCTCTGAGAGTCACCGAGGGACCCAGGAGCGTGCAGCTTATCACCACTGGCCTTCCCTCAGCCCTACCGTCCGCGCCGCACTTATCAGGGCCTGCAATGCCCAGCCAGCCCGCTGGCCACCCGGCCGCCAGCAGCTGCCTTAAGATTACCACGACGACGCGAGCGCACAAGAAGCGTGCGTGCACAGACAACGCCTGCGGAGCGCGTGCCGGCCCCTGGGCAGCCGGCGGAGCCCCAAGCTCTGAGCCTTGTTCCACCTCGGGGTCCCGGGGACGTAAGACGCTAACCGTGTGGGTCGCTCTCAGAGCCCGCCAGCTTTTCTGTCCTCACTGGGTAGGTACTTGTGTTTCTAAGTCTGTAAAGATTCTTTCTGGGCTGAGTCTTTGCTCTTTGCCTGCTTATAAACAACGCCCATAATCACCCTGGAGCAGCCCATTTGTTGAAAGATGTGTGTCAAGGGGTGACAGAACCATGATTAGGACAGTTGGTGAGAAAAGGCCACATGACACTTCCGTATGTGCTACACCCAGCACTTTGGATGCTGCCGGACATTAGCTGTTTTTCGGCCCTTGTCACACACACGCCTACGCGCACAAGAGCATACTTCTCAGATCCTTCCCATCCCACCGGGTCATCCCGGCTCCTGTCTGCTATTGGCAGGTGGCACGTGTTCCACACTGAAAAGTTCAGCGACTTCCGGATGTTCTGCGCCCCGGTCTCTGGACGCTAAGACTCGTCGGCCCGAGAGCCACAGCTCACGGGGAGCCGCTCTGTGGGTCTTGGGGAGCAGAGCAGAGCCGGGCGGGGCCATGGCTCACAGCCGGGAGGACGGGGCGCGCGGCGGGACGCACCGGCAACCCGTCACAGCCGTGTGCAGGGTGCACCGCGTGCTTCAAGCCCGTCCCCGAACTCACCTTCTCCCTCCCGATGGGCAGAGGCATCGCTGTGTAGAGATTCTTTCTTCCATCAAACACTGGCTTCCGGTCCCCAAAGATCTGTGTTTTAAAGTGCTGGACCATATGTTCCACTATTTCCCTGAAACAAGACAAAATTCGAGCAGCGGGTCAATAAAATCAGAGAAGTAACACACGGGGGTCACCTGGTCCGACGGGTTAGAGCAGTGGTGTCCGACCTTTCGGCGTCCCTGGGTCACACCGGAAGAAAAGCCGCCTTGGACCACACATAAAATACACTAACGATGGCTGAGGAGCTAAGAGGAAAGAAACGGGGGGGAGGGGGAAGAGAAAGGGAAGGGGAAGGGAAAGAAAAGAGAAATAAATCTCATAATGTTTTAAGGAAGTTGACGAGTTTGTGTTGGGCCACATTCGAAGCCGTCCTGGGCCAGGGGTTAGAAAGGTTGGTGTAGAAGCAACTATGTAAGACCTATGGCTCCTTTTAGTAACGTGACTTCCAACTTTCTCCTGTAAAGAATCAAACGAGAGCCTTCTCAGCCTGCGCCCCGGGCCTCGCTCCTCCTGTGCACACCCCGTCAACCCATCACGCTCCCGGAGCCTCACAGCGTGTCCACAGCGCGGTGACAGTGGCTCTCAGGCACGCCCACGAGCGACTCATTCAAACCTCACAAATCCAGGGGGTCGACAACCCATCTCCGTTCCACACGGGGGCACCTGGAGGCACACGGCCACACGCTGGTACACGGCAGCGAAAAGACACAAAGCTGCCGTGTAGTAACCGGACATGTTTGCCAACCCAGAGGGGCCGACACACTCGGTATGAGCTGGTTTGCCCTTTTTGCCATAATTATTGGAAGTTTTCCCTGTTAAAAAAATTACTTTTGTTAACTGCTAATGACACAGGTTTCGCATGAATACGTTCTCACCGTGTCAAATGCAGGTGCTGCGGAGCCTGCCCATCCCTCCTCAGAAGCAACCCGGTCGCTTTCAAACCTCTGCATTTATGCAGACACACAGGTAAGCAAAGCGAGGCAGCAGCACCCGTGTGAAACACAGTTCTGCAGCTTGCCGCCCCCTCCCACTGTGTCTCTGAGACCTTCCCTTGTCACCATATACAAAGTGACCACTGAGTCCCAAAACAGATGCTTTTGTATCGTGCACTGTAACGTAATATTAACAAAACACTTAAGATGCAGCTGCCTGTATTTTCACTTCATTGTTGACAGGTTCCCAGAATTCCTCAGCACAATTCATTACCCATCCCTGCGGCCGACAGAGACGACGTCTCCAGCCTCCTTTCACTCTCACTGTACTGGACGGCCTTGCACGTATCTCTTTGGGGCAGTCAGAAGCAGAACTGGGGGGGTCAGAGTGAGTGTGTGTTACACACACACACACATACACACACCCCCCAAACCACCTTTGAAAAGCCTGGACCAATGCCCACTCGCTCCCGTGGACAGGCTACCAACCACAGCCCTGCTGCGCCCGCCCCCTACGCCCGCCCCCTGCACAGAGGGATGCTCTGCAGTGTTCTCCTGGAGCCACTTAACGGAGCTCAAGAGGAGGACAAGGGCGGCGGGATGAGAGGAGCACCCATTCTGTGCTCCTGAGCAGAGCGCTGCAGATTCCGGCCCCCGGACGAGGTTCTGCGGGCCGGCGGCCAGGCGGCCAGAACCCGGCCGGCGGGGCACCGGCACCTGCGAGGCCGCGGCAGGCGTGCTGGGAAGCCGGGAGGCCGGCCTGGCCCTGCACGGAGCCCCACTAGGCAGCCGCTCAGTGGATGGTGCCCACCACTGCCGGCGACCATTCACGCCTCGGCCCGGCGCCCACAGATGGCATTGTCCTCTCAGCCCGGCACAAGGCCTCGGGCTGGATTATGAAACGGGTGCCGCGTGCCAGGCACAGGTTCAGGGAACCGAGAACGGAGACGCTGTCTCTGCTTCAACAGAGGATGCAGTGTGGAGGCAGAAATGGGTAGAGAGGGGTGCAGAGAACGGGCTTGGCAGGGTTCCTTCCGGGAACGGCCCGTGGCAGGAACTCGGTTCTTTTCCGGCTTTCCCGGCCCACTGGGCCCTTCCCTGTGCCGGCGCTGACCGCCGGCCTCCCTGCGTCTCCGTTAGCCACCACTGTACACCCAGTGGGGCAGCGCCGGCCACCGCGTGGCGGCTTTACAAGCGCTGGCCGCTGGAAGGAGAGCTTCGGGCAAGCTTGCCCACCCACAGCCCGCGGCCTGCACGCAGCCCAGCAGTCATACACTCTCTGAAAACATCGTGAGGCTTTTTTGTGGCCTTTTCCCCTAGCTCATCAGCTGTCGTTAGCATGAGTGTATTTGACGTGTGGCCCAAGACCATTCTTCCAACGTGCCCCAGGGAATCCACAAAGCTGACACCCCTGGCTTGAAGCGAGGCGCTCATTAATCAGCACAGGGGCTTTGCTGGCACAAAAACTTAACTTCCAACATTTTCAATTGATTATAATTTTGTGACTGGACCTCAGTCAAAGTCCATCAGAATTAACAGTGAAATAAAGAAGCCGAAGGCTCACACGTGTAATGAGGCAGCCCCTCCAGCCTCGGCGGACAACCAGGGAGGAGCTGAGCCTGTTTGCACGCGGGCGGCCTGGGCCACAAGAATGCAGCTCCGGCCCCTCCTTCGCTGCTTACTGTTTGACTCGAGGCGCTTACCAAACACTGTGCAACTTCAAAACCTCACAGGGGTAGCTGCGACAGGAAGCGAAGTCAAAGACTTTAAAGGCATCAGCCCTTTTCTGCTGCCAGATGACGAAGCCTGAGTCATCAAAGAAAGCTCCTTCCACGCTGTGGCCGACAGCACCACATGGACCCAACTGCCACCACACTGATCGGAAACCCCGACAACGCCCACCTCTTCACACCGTCACTCAACTCTAAGAGCATGTCTGAACCATAGTCACATGCGCTTTTGTCCCAGGGAAAAACAAAAAACAAACAAACAAACAAGCCCCTTCATGGGCAGCCTCAGAGCACGTGCGATGTAGAAAAAGGTCTCTTCAGTAAACAGCTATTTAAACAGGCTGTGCCCAAAGCTTCTGTTCGGAAGCACGTTCTGCAGCGAGCACACATGGACAGGATCTCACATTAACGGTCAGGCACCATCTCTCTGGAGACATCTCTTTTGGGGATAAAGACTTAGAAGTCTGGACTAATGTATGTTGGTCCCACTGACTGAATCCAACTGCTTAGCTTTACAGGTAAGGGAACTGAATGCCCAAACGTTCTTGCTCTTACAACGGCTGTGGTCAGGAAAAAACGGGCACTGGCCTGACCCTCCTACACTAAGCAACCAAAACCTGGAGAAAGTGAGAGGCGGACGTTCTGGGGCCTGGTGCACAGGCCGCCTGTGGCTGTGCTGCTGAGGGGGGAGCTGGGAGTGGAGCCGCACATCCACGCTGCCCACGAACCGTCTCCAAACCCCAAGGGGGAAGGAGCAGCTCAGAGTGGCTGGCATGCGTGCAGCCGGGGCGAGAGACGGCGGTGATGCTCCATGTTCATGTTCAACAGAAAAACTCACTGTACGTGTGAAATGGGCAAGAAAAGGTGGCGTGTAATCTGAGGTAAACCTGCCGGGAAAACTCACCCTGAGATCACACATAGGTTATAATCAGCAGACAGGCTGCTCTTATAACTGTGCACCTTAAATATATCCAAGTTCATCAAGAAAAAGATGGAAACAATGAGTGAACAGATGGGAAATCTCAGCAAAGAATGTAAATGATGAAAAAGGAGTAAACTTAAATTCTAGACCTGAAAAGTACAATAAATACCTAAGTGAAAAAAATTTTGAGGGGATGCCCGGACAGCTCAGTAAGTTGAGCGCTTGCTTTGCAACCACGAGGTCCGGGCATCGGATGCCGGCCTCGGCCTGTGCAAATGCATACGCGGACTGTGGCACAACTGGGAACCTCTGTGATGGCAGCAAAGGCTTTCACCTCCCACGCGGGAGGCCCCAGTTTGGTTCCCACCCTGCGCGGCCCCCGCCCACCTGTGTGGAATGAAACCACATCGAAAACTGATGACGTGCAACTATGGAGACGGATCTGGGCCCTCCCCTTTCTCTCTGTCTCTCCTCTTAAGCAATAAAACAAAATTTTAAAAAAGAAAAGTGGGGGGAAAAGCAAGTCAATGAAATAAAATACATTAAAAGCTGGAGTGAAAGAAAAGTAAAACTGCATTTATTCAAAACTGATGAAAAAAATTAACTTTATTGAAATCATTCACATGCAAAAAAATCCACCCACTGAAATTGCACAATCGGATGGTCTGAGCCCATTCACAGGTTTTTCAGCCGGTTTCACCTTCCTCACCCCAAAAAGGTAACCCCGTTCTCATTAGCGGTCATCACTCCCGACCCCTTCTGGACAAGGACGTTTTAGAATACAATTTACAATAACAATGTAACGTAGAATAAATAAGACACCTCTACGCAGGAAACGGTCAATAGCTGCTGAGAGAGATAGAGAAAGTACCGCATTTACAGACTGGAAGACTCAGGAGTCCTTTCCCCACATTTGTCTATAGATTCAAAGCGATCACAGTAAAATACCCCAAGAGGCTTTCTGATAGTTACTGAAAAGCTATTGATTCCCCCGCCCAAAGGTGCCAACGTCAATCAACAGACAAAGAAATGTTGTTTTCAACAGCTGTGTAACCTCACACCATACACAGCAATCAATTCAAGATGGATCAGACGTCTAAGTCAGAACTGTAATTCTTGTTAAAAAAAAAAGGAGTATTTCTGTAAACTTCAGGTGGGCAAATATTTCTTAAAGAGAGAACACACCGTGTGTAATAATCATTTTCAAAATTTTATAGCTGGACTTTGACAGAATTATGAAGCTCTGTTCATTAAAGACACCAGGAGGAAGTGAGACGACAGATGTCAGGTGGTCTGAAAACGCTCCCAGTCTGGACCTGCAGCCGGACTCCACTGAAAACTACAATAGCCCCAAAGAGGGAAGAGACGCCAACAGACGGTTTACTAGAAATAATAGATGGTATTAACGTTATACCGTATGGAATATAATATAATTATGGCTGTAAGTATGTGAGATGTTCAACTAAGTTAACGGGAAATGAAAACTGAAACCACAACGAGGAACCGTGACACACCCAGCGAAACAGCAACAAGCACAAAGGTCACCGTGACGAGCGGTGACGTGGTCACGGGGCAGGGAGACCCGTCCGCCCCCCACGGCTGCCGGGGCGAGGGGGGCAGCCCCTCTGGAACGCTGCCCGGCAGTTTCTTACACGGCGGACCCCACACTACGCTTTGGCTCAGCAATCTCTCTCCTAGCTGTGTCCAGCGCACAGGGAAACGTTACGCCCACAAGGAGGTGAACGTGCACAGCGGTTTTACTCATAAAGCACAGGCTTGAGGTGCGTGGAAGGAAGGAGTGAGCCCAAGCGGCTGACAGGCTGACGAAGAAATCCACTATGAAATATTCGTATCATAAAGCATCCCTCAGCAGGGACACTCAGAAGCTATTAACTAACACCCAGGGTGAGCCGCGTCACGATCAGAGACGCCACGCCGCCGAGGGAGCAAAGCGGCTGGAGGGGGCCCATCTCCCAGGCTGCACGGCTCCGGCTCCGTGTGCATGGGCAGCACACGCGTCTGCGGGGACACGGGTCAGGGCACTGGTCTCAGGTGCTGGGGGCTGACGGCACAGGGCAGCGTTCCGGGGAGATGGGCATCTACACCAGGGCTGTCGGGGGACAAAACCCAGCTGGAAATGCCTCTATTTTTCATGGTACCCGGCTGGATACTTTCCAGGCAGCCCTCACCTGTGCCCTTTGTCAGAACTCACTGAACTGCACCTCTGAGAGGTACATTTCATGGCATCTAGACATGAACACCTTTTGCAAAAAATAAACACAACAGCAACTTCTTGGGAGAAACAGTCAGAAGGATCTGCTGAGAACCAAAGGGCGGGTTCCAGTCCTGTTCTTGTGGGCAAAGACCCCCCGGGCAAACCCATCAAGGAAGGAGGAGAGGATACCTGTTCACCCTCCGTGGGCACTTCTCTGGCTTGATGTCCAGCTCATAGTGATAGATGTCGATTTTTGGAATGTCCATTTCAAAGAAGTTGGCCTGTAACTTAATTGTTCTCCCCGAGGTCCCGAAGTCGGGTCTGGGTGGAGGCTTGAAGGCATATCCTTGGATGGGGGGTGGTGGCGGTGCGGGAGGCGTGAGAACTGAAACAGGAAAGAGGCTGTTACTCAGGGAAAGCCGCCTCTCCTGAGCGGGGCGCGGGGCGTGGGAACGGGGGTCCCACCGGCTCCCGGGCCTGCCCCGCCCATCCCGCCTGCCCTGGGCCCGGCGTCCTGCATCATCTGCGCCCCTGGTCCCTCCAGCACGTCCCCCTCCCCATTCACGCCCCTCCCATCAGGTCAACCTTGTCACAGAGACGCCCTAAAAGCCAGGCCCCAGGGACACCCCCAGTACGCCCTCCTCTCTCACTTGGGGGCATGTGACATCATGCTGGCCTTGCCTGGCACTGCCCAGGTGCTGGGAATGCCCCGTCCCCCAGGGGCCCTCAGCCGCCTTCGCGGAGCGGAGGTCGCACCCTTTCCTACCCACCCCTTTTGGCCTCGACGCGGGCTCCCCCTCCAGCCTGTGCAGGTGACAACAGGAGCCCCCCAGGGTCGCGGCCTCCGCTTCCCCGCACCCCTCGCACGTTCTCCGCACTCCAGGCCCAGGCGTCTGAGCCCCTCCTGTGCCACTTCCTTTGTGGTCCCCCGGGCCCCCAGCTCCACCATTCAGACATACGCCCGTCTCCGCAGCGTGGCCTGGTGTCCCGCAGCCCTGAGACCTCCGCCACCGGGTCCTGCACACGCCAGCCCCACGCATGTCGGCTGTGCCCACAGCCCCCGGTGGGACTCCTTCCTTCCTCGCGCCTCACGTTCGCCACACAAACACGCTGTGCTGTGCGTCACAATTTGTCCGTCTGCCTCCCCGGTGGAACTAGGAGCCGCTGGAGGGTCAAGTTGTGCGTGTGCCCCGGGGTCTGGGGCTCCTGACCCTCAGCATCAGAGGAAGCTGGACACTGCCGAGCCACTCAGGACGTGTCCTCCACAGAGACCACCCAAGTCACCAAGGACGATGTCTGAACATCCAGAGCGAGGGAGGCCCAGCGCGGCGGATGCGCCCGCCCCGCCCCACCTGTGAGCGCCGCTTCCGGGCCCTCTGACAGGTGTGCGTGGGCCCAACGGGCACTCACATCTCCACAGGCTCCCTGGAAACCACGACTCAGCACCCACTTCTCGGTCACAAATGGTCACGGGGGCCCCTCCTGCATTACTGTCTAAGCCAACCTTGTCCAAGCCCCAGCCCGCGTGCGGCCCATACACGCAAACTTTCCTAACCCATGACGAGGTTTTCTCTGTGACCTTTTTTATTTTTACTTTTTTAGCTCATCAGCTATTGGTAGTGGTAGTATATTTTATGTTACGTTAAGTGTGGTCCAAGACAATTCTTCTAGTGCGGCCCAGGGGAGCCCAAAGGCAGGACACCCCTGCTCTGAACCGTTAATCAGGGAGGGCCGTCTGTTCACAAACAGGAGAAAGAAACCATCTCCACTGAAATCTTCAGCAATTCCATTAGTACAATTAAAATGATGGCTTTAGAGTTAAAAAATTAATTTTTTTTCCACTAACAAGAATACTTATATCTTTGCCCCAATGTCTGTTTCAAAAAAACAAACAAAAAACATCCTCCTCATTAAATAAAAATTCCATGTACTTCAATCCCTACTGACATTCACTGGAAATAAAAGTGCTCCACTAAAAATAATATATGCTGTTCTTACTGTACTTCTGACCTAGAAAAACTCAAGAGTCCTTGAATTACTCGTTTCTTTTATTCTGTTTTCTATGAGAAAATGAACATGCTTTAAAGGTTATGAATCTCCCTGAGCTATACCGTCTCGAAACCCTGAGGACTCTCCTCACTAAGCTCCAGGGACTTCACAGGTGACAAACGCAGACGGGTAGGCACCCCGTCCCTCAGCCAGCGGGCTCGTGTGCCCCTTGCACACTCAGCAGTGTGGCAGGGACCACGGTCAGCCAGCGGGCTCGTGTGCCGCTTGCACACTTGGCAGTGTGGCAGGGACCATGGTGCAGAAATACGTGTCCTCAAGCAGGTCCCGGTCACGTCCCAGGTGAGTGTCTGAGGGAAGTCATCAGGTGGATCCGGCGCCTGGACCTCCTGTGAGCTCAGCAGGTCTCATGGGATCCTCCCCACCAGGGACCCCAGGCATGCCAGGAATGACACCCCCGCCCGCCGGGCCCGCCCCCTCCGTGTTCGCAGACATGTGGTCCCTGTTCTCAGGTGGACCTCCCCCCCCCCGTCCAGCAGGAGGTCTCTTGTGGGTGTGCAGACAATTAAACCACAGGTTACACTTGTGCTCTAGGAAGCGTCCACTGTCGGGTTGGAGCCCTCCCCACGTGGAAGGGGTCCAGGTCCTGGACTGTGGCCGCCTTGGAGAAGCGCAGCTGCCCCCGGCTCAGACAGAGCGACACACGACCCAGGCCTCCCCAGCCCCTGCCTGGGCACCCCTGGCTGAGGCCTGGCTGAGGCCTGGCTGAGGCCTGGCTGAGGCCTGGGCACCCCTGGCTGAGGCCTGGCTGAGGCCTGGCTGAGGCCTCCCTGAGGCCTGGGCACCCCTGGCTGAGGCCTGGCTGAGGCCTGGGCACCCCTGGCTGAGGCCTGGGTGAGGCCTTGCTGAGGCCTGGGTAGGCCTGAGGCCTGCCGGAGGCCTGGCCTGGGAAACGAGAATAGCTGCCCACCTGCCTGTTACTAACCTATATTGACACAAGGCAGGTAAAGATCGCCGTGGTAACGTGCTCATAAAACACTCATCGCACAAGGCACGTTATGTCTTCTTTGCGTCTCGCGGTTAGTGACGGCGACACAGGCAGCTCGTGGGAAGGGAGGGGGGTGCAGTCACAAGGGAGAGCTGTCACGGATTTCTAAGCAGGGGGCTCGGGGAGGGGCCCTTCTGACTCCCTTGGGGAGGCCCCCGCTGAAGGGTATGAAAGCGGAGGCCTCAGTCCTCGGGGACCGTCCATCTATTTCTGTGACTCACAGGGAGTCCCAAGTGTGAAGCCCCAGAACAAGGAGGCGGCGTCACAGACAGAACACCGAGGCGCAAACAGCAGAAGTGCCCAGAATCCCACGTGCCCAGGAAAGGCGTGGCGGGGAGGGTCCCCGCAGTGAGAACGCACCCGCATGGAAACCAAACGCTGCGAGAGGCCAAGGAAAGAGGGGGCACCTGCACCTCATCACACGTGCGGCACCCGCCCCCCAGCCGCGCACCAAGGGGAGGCACGCGGTCTTCCTTTATGTGACGACGACCCCGACAGCCCGGCCTGCGCTCCCGCGACGACCCCATCGGCCACGGCCAGCAGCCCCACGCACCTGACTCATCTGGCAACGGATCCATTCGTTTTGTTCTGAATGGATCTCTGGCATTTCTGTAAATGTAGCCCTGCCTCTGTGTCACCGGGCAAAACTCCTAGGAACAAGGAGGGAAACCGTTTCCCATCCGGGGTCACTGCAGTCATTGTGCTGGGGGGCGGGGGGCTCAGCATGGCAGCAACCCCCGCTGCCCCGCCTGCAGGCCCCTGAGCCCCAGAACCCGCCCGGCGAGGGCGACGTGGAGTGCGGCTCAACTGCCAGGCGCTCGGCCCACGCGTTTAAAAACTCCCGCGTCAGCGCCGCAGCTCAGTCAGCGAAAGAGCAGCGCAGAGAGTGCACGATCGCTTCCCGCGTGAGCCGCTGGGTGACGGCCACGAGGGCCCGGGGTTTCTCACCGACGCCTGGGAGGCGAGCCTGTCACGACGGGTCCTGGAGGTTGTGGCGGGCTTTCCAAGGGCGTCAGAAAGACGGGGCCAGGGGGGCACAGAGAGCCTGGGAGGCCAGGCCTGGGGGGGCAGGGAGCAACCTGAGAGGCGCTGGGCACGTCCCCGGCTGGGCCGCAGCCTCCGGCCCCACAGGTGCAGGCGCGCGGCCAGGCGGGCGCTGCCGGCTGAGGGGGCCCAGGACGGCCCGGCCCTCCGTGGAGCCCGATGGGGCTTGAGCACAGCCCAGCCTCAGGCCCTGACAGCCACGCGCTGACCCTACAGCGAAGTCCGTGTTTCAAGGCGCAGGACGCACGCGAGAACCACGCGACCTCTCCTCTCCCACTTGGCGCCGCCAGGCCCAGGTCACAGAAGCGCTACTCAGAGCATTCAGTGCCGGGCCCAGCACCGGGCAGGAGCGAGGTACGTGGGGCAGGAGTGGGGCGCATGGGGGTGGGAGCGGGGCACACGGGAGCGGGGTGCACGGGGGTGGGGGCACACGGGGCAGGAGCGGGGCGCACGGGGCAGGAGCGGGGCACACGGGGCAGGAGCGGGGCGCACGGGGGCCGGGAGCGGGGCGCACGGGGGCAGGAGTGGGGCGCACGGGGCAGGAGCGGGGCGCACGGGGCAGGAGTGAGGCGCACCGGGGCGGGGCGGGGGCCACGGGGGCTGGCTCCAGAGGAGGAGTCCTGGCACACACCCCGTCTTGTTACAGATGCAGCCCTAGGCGGGACCCCTGCACAGCCCCCTCACCTGCCTGCTTAACAGCAGCACCTGCAGGCAGAACCCCCTGGACGAAGGCGCCTCGCTTCCCCACCTCGATTCCCCGGGGACGGGGCAACGGCATTCACAGCCTGTAGCTGCCTCTCTGGTCACGGAACACACTCATTACCACAGAAGACAGCAAACAGCAAAAAGGAAAACTATCTTGAAGGCCACCCCCTGGCGATAAGCCCGTCAAAGCTCCGCCTTTCTCTGGGTGCTCGTGGGGCACGTGCCCCCGTGCTTCCCGGGGCCATGCGGGTTCACACCCGCTTCCTTTGGAGTCACAGCGCTCTCCAAGTGCATCGTGCACGACGGCGGCACGTGCTCAGTCACCTACTGATGACACTGGCGGCCGCCAAATTTTCACTGTAAAAAAAACAGCCCTGTGCTGAAGACCCTGCTGGCCCTGGTCACTGGAGGTGACAAAAGGACACCTGTACTTCGTCACACATTCGTTCGGTGTTCTGATAACTATTTCAGCGTGGCCGGGCTTCCTTGTCATCCTACGTGTTGTTTTGTGCCTTGAAAAAGATGATTCTGGAAAGGGCTCCATCCACAGCTTCATTCAACAGGCTGACAAAAGGGTTCACGACCCACACCCTGTTCCGAGGGGGCAGTGGCCTCATCCGTACGGCGAGAAGATGGGGTCTCAGCTCTGGGTAACGCCACCAAGGCCCCTGGATTCCATGGCGATGCCGAGGGAGGGTGTGCCGGGTCCCCCCAGGAGGGGCCCCTGCAGACAGCAGGCCTGCCGAGGCCGGAGGTCCCGGCTCTGTCCCCATGGCTGCCCCGCGAATGCCCGCTGCCGATGGGACGCGAGCTCGCGAGGTCCCGGTGGCCATTGCAGCCGCTCCCGGGCTCAGCGCAAGGGCTGCCGACCACACAGGGCCGAGCCGGGCTCGGGCAGCAGGATCCTGAGGCCTGCGGCGTGTTCCCGACGCCCCAGCAGCGCGGGGACAGGAGCCGAGCGCCGCTGCGCACAGAACCGCTGCGGTTTCTGCCGTCATCCCAGCACTGAAGCTCATGGGACTGGATTTCCAAACAACCGAGACCCACGGGGTCAGGCCCACGGCCCTGGGATCTAACGGGCAGACGGCCGGCTGCTCCCCGCAGCTCGCTCCCCCCACCCGCGCCCTTCATTGCAGTGGCCCCATCAGGCCAAGGACAGCCCCTCCGCGGCCCCTCCGCAGCCCCGTGTGCCCTGAGCAGCTCACTGAGCGGGGAGCCGGACGTCGCCCTGGAAACGTGGAGGGGGTAACCGGGCCCCACCCCCGGCCCCCTCTGAGTCACAAGCACGCCCGGCCGTGGGCGGGGGCTGGGGACACCAGGCCAAGCAGGCCCGTCTGGGGGGCCGGTCTCGGGGAGCGCGAGCACCAGGCCTTCCGAGAAGGGCACACGCTTCCTGTCCCCACCCCCGCCCCCCACGGCTCCTTCCAGCTCCTCTCATTATGCGTTACGCGACCTTCAGACACAAAAGGGCCGGCATGACTGAAACGTTCCTGAAGAAAAGCCCACATCACAGGCCCCTCAACCTCACGCACAGCCTGGGCCTGGAGCCGCGGAGAGGGGCGGGCAAGAAGCCCGGGGCCAGGGAGAGGGGCGGGCGCAGGCCAAGCCCAGCCCAGCAGCGCTCAGCTCTCAGGGCCACCGGGGAGGGTCTGTCACTCAGACGCCGTGAGGCCACCGGCACGTCATGCTCTCCCAAACCTCGGCGCGGGCGGGCACTGGCATCCATAGGCATGGATGGACCCCCGGTTTTCTTCTAGAATTGTTCTCACATACATGGGGCGTCAGCCAGGAACTAGGGGGGCGCAGGCAGGGCTGGACATCGGGGTGTCCCTGAGAGGAGGAAGCGGAGGCTCTGGGGCAGCCGTCTGTGCGTCCCCGTGTGCTGGGATTCTCGTGGCTCAGCAGGCGCAAACCAGATGCCGTGGGGCCACAGGACCCATGGCCACCACTCTCGGGGCCCGCCTGTCGCCTCCACAGGCCGCCGCGGGCGTGGCCACCAAGCTGGAGTTCACAGCAGCCTTCTGGCGACATGAAGGGAGGCTTCTCGGAGCGAAGCACAAAGAATGCAGACAGGCACATCGCTGTCCGCTGGAGGCGGATGGCACCACTGGGCACTGTCTGCAGAACCGCAGCATCAGGGCCCGGCTGCCGCCTGCCAACTGTAGGCAAAGAAAGCCAACCCCAGTGTCACCAAGCCCTGGAGAAACGGCCTCAGCCCTCCTTCCTGTCTGGCTCAGGCCTCACGGCCAAGGGCACCCGGAGCCGCAGCGCTCGCTCCAGACCTCGGGCGCGGAGCTCCCAGGCCTGGCGGGGCAGCAGGCACGTTCCCGAGATTCGGGACACGTGGGGTCAGCACACGTAACCAGGAGGGGCAGCCAACGAGGGGCTTCCACGTGGTCACAACGGCTGCTCAGGAAAAACACAGCTGTAGTCAACGTAAGCTCGGTTTGTGCGACGTCACTGTCCCCGGCGGCTGACAGCTGGCTTGGACGCGCGCGTACAATGACGCTAGGGACGCGCGGACTGGGTAGCCGCCGCATTTAAAACACGCGGAGGCAGCGGTGGCGATGCCATATAAGGGTGTTGCAGGGTGTTCTGAACAGTGGGAGGGACGCTGGGAGAACGGTGTGTGGTCTCAGGAGCCCCCCTGAAGGGGGCTGAGGCGTCTTCGCCCCACGCACAGCGTTTCTGCTGCCTCCTTCCATAAACGCCTGCTTCGTGTGGCACGGCTGGATACTTCCTGGACAGCCCTCCGAAACGGGGGGCCATGTCCCCACCCGCATGCTTGTAGGCGGGTTGGGGTCGCACCTCCCACAGGGGGAAGAGAAAATGAGACACAGGCGAGGCCTGGGCCCACAGGGACGGGACAGGCCCCGGGCGGGGAAAGCCAGCCGCGGTCCCGGAGCTGTCCTCAGGAAACGTGTCATCCGTATGGCTCTCATTTCGTCCTCTCTTGCTAAAACAGTTCTCTGGGAAATTCCAATCCGTGCCAGCCTGGCTCTTGCCAAACACCAGGAGGGGGTCCCGGGAGGCGACCTCGGCAGGCGAGCAGCCACGCCTGCAGCAGGATGGTCCCCAAGGCCGGGGGCGCGGCCAGTCGGCCCCGAGGACCGCTGCTCACAGACCTGGCCCAGCTTTCGTGGCTGGATGAGTAATACTCTACAAATGTGTCAGCCTTACTGTAGTGAGCAATGCAGTGTGCGTGCGTGTGGATGACACACACGCACAGTTTAGGATTAGTTACAAAACAAACATCCACCCACCTTGGGGCCGCTGACAAACAACATGACTCTTGATTTTCATTGTAACCTCCCAGAATTCTGTCTACAATGGGTTTTTTAATGGGCGTCTGTGGCCACAAATGAAATTCCAACCACCGCTTACACCACCACCTTTTTGAGAAATGGTCCCCACCGCCACCCCAGTGATCTGTAAGCAGAAACTTTTTTCCTTGCCAAAGTTGTTTTAATAAAATTTCCCTCTTGGGATTGCAGGGATAGCTCAACAGGTCGAGGGCTTGCCTTGCAGCTGCAAGACCCGGGATCCCGGCCCGTGCAAACCCACATGCTGAACTGCAGCGGAACAGCCGTGAAGGCTCTCGCCTCCCACGCGGGAGGCCCCCAGTTCAGTTCCTGCCCCACGTGGCCCCACATCCACCTGTGTGGGATGAAACCATGTCACAGCTAATGATGTACAATTATGGAGACTGCTCTGGGCCCTCCCCCTCCTCTCTCTCTCTCTCTCTCTCTGTCTCTCACCTTCTCTCAAAACAAAATAAACCTAAAAAAAGAAAATATTTAAAATAAATAAATAAAATCTGAATAACATTTCCGTCTTAATTTAGAAATGTCTGCCCCTCCCCTCTGATCCACCATCTGTCTTTACTCGGCAACGTTAGATATACTACGAGAATCCCAAGGAAAAATGCTGCTGAGACGTAGGTGTTACAAAACTACAGAAACGGCCCCCAGGGGGCACACGCACCCTGAGATGTCTGCACACGACAAGCGTCCCATGAGGACACAGAGACCGTCCCGCACATGAAGGTCGCAGCCGAATCTGCAGAGCTCACCGGTGCGGGTTTTATGTTTATTTTGTGCTTCTGATGAGCAACTGCCTCTCCCACCAGGTCGTAAGCTTCCCCAGGGCAGGGAGCTCGTGTGCAGCTGCTGAGTGAATGCATGCATTTCATCTTACGAACCAAAGAATCTCTCAATGTCACACTTGCTCTTTGCAGAAACGCCATTACTGATGTACAACTCAAAGCCAAGTGCTGACGGCAAAGACAGCAGGAACCCAAGTGAAGGCCACAACTCCGTCTTTCTGAACCACTTTCCATGGAAGAGGCCGGCAGTTACCTGCTGCGTGGAGACAGTCACCTCCACCCTCCCGGATGGGAGCCGCCTTCACTTCACACAGGACCCGGGCTGTGCGGCCAGTGACTCGGCTCCGAGCACCCGGCCAGCACCGTCCACCCACCGGCTCCTCCCACCTGCCTGAGGGACAGGTTCACGGCCTCTCATCCAGGAAAGTGTTTTCCTCCAAAGGACCCAAATCCTTCTATCGGCCCAGACGCACACGAATCTAACCTGCCATCTGCGCTGTCCTCCTGCAGAGCTCAGAAAGTTCGAGAATCTCCATTCAGGATTCTTTTACAGGAACTAACCCACCCGAGTGCAGAACCTACAGGAAACGTGGAACTCCCCTTGTGATGAGTGCTACTATTTTAAGCTCCTGTGACAATTCAGGAAGTGATGGCCACCACTAGGGCACCTTTATGTGTCACCATGTCATCTGGTTGTCACCCCGACAAAGAAAATACAACACAGATGGGAAAGCAAGAAGATGTCTCGAAGGCATCTCACTGCAGAACGGCCTCAGGTCCTCTGAGGCAGAGACGGGTTTAAATCTGGTCACCGCACAGTGCGTCCAGATGTCACCAGCCTCACCCGACAGGCCCCCCAGGGCGCACGCTCGCTGCCTGCCACTGAGCCCAACTGTGCGGCCGGCGGGCCGAGCATCGCTGTCCACTCCCGCTCCCTCAGCCCTTCCTGAGCTCCCACAGCGGCCCTGCCGCCAGAAGGGACAAGGCACCGGGAAAACCGCCAGCGGGGCCGCGCGGGCCCCTCACGCGGCTCAGGGTGGGCGCGGGGGCATCTCACGCAAAGGAGCAGGCGTCCAGGACAGTTACAACCAGCCTGCACACTGGAGGGAAAAAAACCAAGGGACACTAACGGATACAAACCATGAACACACAATGCTTTTTAAGTGACACAAAAACATCCAGAGAGTATTTTCAAAGGTAATAACCTTTTATGATTGGGGTGGGAACACACTCCTTAGAATAAGGTGACCAGACGTCCCGCTTTTGGCGGGACAGTCCCGATTTTTAACAATGTGTCCCGCGTCCTGCGGTGTTTTAAAAAAGTCCCGATGTTTGGAAAGAATGCCCGACAAGCTAGGGAACGGCGGGAGATAGACCAAATTTTTAATCAAGAACCCCCTCCCCCCCGGTCAATGGTGTCCCGCTTTACCAATGTTAACATCTGGTCACCTGACTTTTAGAACCAAAAGGCAGAGGTCCTGAGACACAAGTTTGACCATGTAAGATTTTTAAAACTTCCCTAACTGCTCCATAAACTCAGAAACTTCTGTGACAGAATAAACTCACAAACCCGAGGAAATAAACCTGAGTATACAGATGGTACTTATGTAAATTCATAAGGATTAAAAATTCCAACAGGAAAATGGGCAACGTGTGTATGTGAGGGACAGACTGTACAGGAAACACTAAGTAGCCAACAAGCAAGAAAACATAGCAGCCTTTAGTTAAAGAAATGCAAACTAAAGTTGAGAAGAAATTTCTACCTACCGGGATTTGCAAGAACATGGGAAAAAACAAACCCTTCTACCCAAGCTAGGGGGTTCCAAAGGTCTGTTTCTGAAATCTTGTAAAACCACGTGCCCTTTGATCCAGCAACTCAACATGTAGGCGTTTAAGCTAAAGCACCCAGACACCTATGCGCAGGGGCATCCATCCGGTTTATTCCAGCAGACGACTGAGGCCGATTTAAATGCCCGTCAGGAGAAAGCGGGGCCCCGGCCACGGCACGGAAACAACATCAAGACTCGTCCACACACGGTAAGCGGGAGGGGCGTCCGGAGGGCGTCTGATGCAGCTCCGTGGGCCCTGCACGGACCAAACCTACCAACAGCCACGAGCCCCGTGTCTCTGTCCTTTACGCCTTTTTCAAAAAGCTGTCAAAGGCGGTATGCACCAGTTCTGGGAGGATAAATGGGCACCTGGTATCTGGTTCTACTTTCCTCTGACATTAGCCAAATTTAAAGGAAATAAAAAACTAAGTCGTCAGCCCACCTGACAGGCACCAAGAGATCTGAGGCGGGCCTGTGTGACTCGCACGTCCACGTCCACTTCACGGGGAGCAAGTGAGACGAGCAGGTTGAGCCCCTTGTCCAGGGCCCCGCAGGGGCCCCGCCCGGGGGAGACCCTCCACCTTCCGCAAGACGGCGTCCGGGAGGCCCGCACGGCACCTGCAGCGTTTTGGTCGCCGTCTCCCAGCGGGACCTGCCTGGCCCCTGCGCGGCCCCGAGGCCCCCTGGCCCTCCCTGCACGGGTGCCGGCAAACGTGATCTGAGGTCTAAGAGTGAAGCCACAACTTGGGTTTTTGCATTTGTATCAAAGGAAAAAACCCAACTCAGGTATGTTTCTGCTCCTTTAAAAATAGGCCCCACGACACCCCCAGGGGACCCCGGCTCCTCCGCTTGGCGGACTCACAGCACCCCCTCCCCCGCGGCTGCATGGCTGAACCGTCTTCTGCAGTGGTGACAAAGCCACCTCATTTCCGTGAGCCTTTCGGGTTCGCGCCCGGCGTCCAGGCTGCTGCCCCCGTGCGGCCTCAGTTCCTCTGGAGCAGTGACCGCGGTGGACGGGGCCCCCGTGGACGCGTCGCGGTTTCATAACAAGGCGACGTCCTGTGGAAAGCACGAATCACCCACGAGGGGCGCGGACGGGCACGGAGACCTCTGTGGTGCCAGGCGTGCACGGGACTGCGGGGCCGGTGCTCTGCGAAGCGAGGACTTCGCGTGAGAGCCGCAGGGGAGCCGTCGCGGCCGCCCACCTGGGCGCTTTCCCCGGAGAAGGGGCTCCTGAGGCCCGGCCGACTGCAGTCCCGGGCTCGGGACGCAGAAACGAGCAGCTCCCCACACCCGGCCTGCCCTGTGCGCCTGTGAGGCCCACGGGCCTCAGGAGAACGGGAACTGGGGAGAAAAGCATCGCCGAGGGCGGAACGCCGCAGCTGCGGTTGTGCCGCAGGCTCCCGGGTGCAGCCAGCCTTCCGCCGGCCAGGAAAGAATCAGCGCCCACGTCTCCCGCTCATCTGTCCACACACAGCCCGCGGCACACACCTGCCACAGGCCGGCACTGCCGTCACCACACAGGCTTGAGACGGGCGTACAGACACCCGTCAGAACGCAACCGGAGCCGGCAAGCTCGCTGCAAACAAGATCGCAGCAGCCACTGCCTTCCCTCCCATGTGGGCAAGGCGCCGATCAGGGGAGCGCACCTTCCCACGGGGCCCCCTCCCAGCACAGCGGGTCAGAACCCGGGAGAGGCATGGGCGTGGATGCTGCTCTCCTCCTGCCCTTGGAGATGGCCGGCCACCTGGCCCTGAGCTCACGTGTCCTCTACGCAGACCACTGCCGCACACTCCTGCGGCGGCACCACGGCGGCCCCAAGGCCCAAGAAACGCCCCCATTCAGGGGAAAAGGTGGGCAGAGGGCGGCTGTCCAGGCCTGGGCTCCGTGGAAGGTGGGGTGCAGACACGACGACCCTGTCCAGGCCAGGGCTCCGGGGAAGGTGGGGTGCAGACACGACGACCCTGTCCAGGCCAGGGCTCCGTGGAAGGTGGGATGCAGACACCACGACCCTGTCCAGGCCAGGGCTCCGTGGAAGGTGGGGTGCAGACACGACGACCCTGGGCAGGGGGTAAGCAGACGCCCCGGGACAGCTGCCAGCTATGTCGTCTGCACTACAGCCACCTCGCCGTTGCAGTGGGACTCCCACCTCCGCACGCCAGGCTTCAGCGCCGTTGTGCAGACGGGACGGACACGGGGGACGTGGCCAGCCTGAGGTCACACGGCAGGATGGGGACAAGGCGTGGGCTCAGTGCCTCAGACCCCAAAACCCGGCTCACCCCGAAAGCCAGGCTGCCGCCTCCGGCCACATCTTTTTAGTGATGCGCCCTCAGGAGCACCTTCAACCGGCAAGCGGGTTCAGCTCAGGTTGTTAGAGGAACGCTCCCATGCTTAATTTAAATCAATGAAATGTAATTTTAACGCTAATGAAAGAGGCCACACATTGAACAGCAAACATCAGGGCGCTATTATAAAAAGAAAAACTTGCAAAACCCATGATGCACATTTTTTATACCAAGAAAAGCATCTGAAGACAGATGTCCAAAGCAAAAGCCCCCACAGCTCTGATTCAATCAGCACCTATTGCGCCGTAATCCGCACTCTGGGAACAGAGAGAAGTCCCCAAATTCAACAAGTGACAGAAACCAGAAAAGCCCCCAATCTGTGCGACTAGATACTCGAAACGTCACTTCTAAATACCGGTGTCCCGTAGAGGTACAATTTTTGTCGAGTCAGAATAACTAATTAGGAGGAAATTTGTTGAAAACCAAGCAGATAAGATCCCCAGGGCTATTGGGCTCCTTTAATCAATTCTTCCAGAAGAGAGAGAAGCTCACAACGTAACGGGAACAGAAACGTGTCCCGCGCTCTTGGCCACACGCGCCCGTATCTCAGGTTACGACGGTGCCAGAGCCGGGTGCTGGCTGCTATCTCCCAGTGACACACGGGGACGCTGCACCCCCTCAGGCTCCGCCCACCAACCAGACTTCTGGTCACCTGCCCGCAAGGACCCCATTTGGCAGGAGGTGGGAGCCCACGCGTCCCCTTTGGTTGGCCATGAACCCACCTCCACGTGGAGTCTGCCGGCGCCTTTAGTTCAACGCCGGGTTTGGAGGTCCGGGTTCGTGAATGTACACGAAACGATCCAGGGACGCTTTTTATTTAAATCGTATTGAAATTCACTGAGCAGGAGATGGACCATCTTAACCTTCCTAGATGCAGCACTCACGGTGTTCTGCAACCACCACCGCTGTCTGATTCCAGAACGTTCCTGCCCCTGACATGCTCTCGGCTGCCTGATGCGCCTGCTCTGAGCGTTCTGCATGTACGGGCTCCTGGGACGCGGCCCCCTCGCTGAGCACGCTGTTCCTGAGTCCATCCTTGCAGAAGTGCCCACCTGTGGTTCCGAGCCCACTCTGAATGAGGGCGGCTGGCTTTACGCCCACCCAGGTCCTGGGGGTCAGCCGATGAGCAGCCCCCACACACCGGCCCGGGTTAGGCTTCCTCCTCACCGAGCAGGCGAACAGGAAGACGATTTGGCAGATGAAGCGAAATGGAAGTAGCTCTGAGCCAGGAGGCTCAGAACGCCGGGTCGCACGGGGCAGGAACTGGGCTGGGGGGCCCCCACATGGAGGCTCGACCTGGTGAGAACCGAACTGGGGCCCCCCACATGGGACGCACTCCCCAGTTCAGCATGTGGGTCCACAGGGCCGGGGCCGGGATTCGATCCTCGGTCCCCGGGGCTGCAAAGCGAGCTCTCAACCCGCTGAGCCGCCCCAGCCTCCCCTGTTCAGGCTTCTGGACAAGGTCCTTTGTAAAGGGGCCCGGCAACTACCTCCTGTCAAACAAAGCACCGTGTCAAAAACGACTCTGTGTCCCCCATTCTGCTTAACATGCTGTACCGTGGAGCCTGGAAATCTACGCTACGTGACCAACACGACACACAGATCATGCAGAACTGATTGTCTTTTCCTGTTAGAAACCAGTTATGCTCACAGTAAAGAACACGCAGCTCCAAAGGTTTACTAAAAATATGGCAAAAAGTTCCCCAAATCACACACACACAGAGGAGTGACATGGAAGGACAGGGCCTCCAGGAAGCACCTGTATTCCAGCCCCTCGGGAGGGAGCTCAGGGCGACTCCCCAGGGAGGGAGGGACGCGCCGGCCCCTGCAGCTCCCACCGGGGTCCCCGCAAAGCCACAGACAACTGCAACGCGCTCCACCACACCGCTGTCTGCACCACGTGGAACAGCAAGACTGAGCCACGTGTCCCGATTTAAAACAAAGTCGCCCGCGGTTCTAACTCCGGCGAGCGGGGCACAGGCCTGCGAGGTTCCCCGGCACGAGGCGAAGGAAGTAAACCCAGGAGCAGCCCACGGCGCTCAGCTGTGGAGAAGGACCTGAGGCACCGACTCAGCCAAGGAAACGCAGCACAGGACTGGGGACCCCACCAGTCCCCACACCCAGCTCCACAAAGAGCCAGCAGCCTTGGCCCCTGTTGCGGAGGCCGCGTGACTTCTGCCCCGCACCCCGGGGGGAGGACCCTGCAGTCCTGGCCATAGGCGGCCAGGTTTCTGTCCTTGTCCCCAGCCAGGGCTGCGCTGAGGCAGCAGGTAGAGCAGAAGTGCCTGCCTACTGGTGCAGGACCAGTCAGAACGCCTGCCTCCCTGTGGGTCACACCAGTCACCCCGTCTTTCGGGAGCAGGTCAGAAGCTACCGTCCTGCAGGGCAGCCCCGGGGGGGGGGGGGGCGTCACTTTATACTTAAATGCAGTGCAACGGGGGACAAGCAGGGCAGGGAAAGGGTCATTTTCCAGGGCCCACAAAATGATTTCAACTCCGTCTGGACGCCAGCCCAGAATGGGAGGCGCTTCCAGACCGCTAAGCTCCCTTAGACACACATACGAATCGACGAATACTTATACTTACTGGAAAAAACGATCAGCAAAGTCTGTCAGCAGCAGTGAGTAGGGCAGAGGCTTTCTGAGGACAGTTCTCGGGACACCCCCATACACAGCACAGACCACTCAACACTGCAGACACCTCTCCAAAGGTGCCCGTTCTCAGAAGGCATCTGCCAGCGCCCGGCAGGGCCCCGACCCGGCCAGAGCGCAGCCCGGGGCAGCTCACATGCTCTCACACACTCACACACATGCACGCTCACACACACACATACACACATGCACACTCATACACGCTCACACATATGCATGCTCACACACGTGCACACACACACACTCACACACGCTCTGGACACGACAGGGCGAACCGTCGGTAACCGTGGAGGAGGTCCACGCTTGTCGGCCTCAGTGGGTAAAGTCACTGGCGAGGTCTCGGATCAGCCCATCAGGATTCTCCTTCTAGAAACAGCCCAGGACGGGGGCGGGAGGCCCCCGCGTCTGCGTGAGCTGAGTGCTCAGGTCCTGCAGGGACGGGCCCGGTGCAGGGTCCCTGTCCTTCTTTTGGAGATGTGGCAAATCGTCCCATTACCACCACGTTTGTCCAGTTACCTCCGTTTAAACAACTACTTCTCCAGGGCTCAGCTCAGACACAGCAAACACCACTCACTTCAAAATACAAAGATCTGATCCAACGAGAGTTGCCCCGACTTGGGGCAAAGCCCTTGGGGCTGCGCGACCCCTGGCTGCTCCTCCGGTCCTGGGGGGCTGGGTACGACCCCACGGAGCAGACAGGACCTCACCCGGAGCCCTTTGGAGGCGTCCTGGCCTGGTCTCCTTTTCCCAGTCACTACTTTAACCTGAAGAAGAAAAGACAAGCCCACGAAAACGCCCACGTGACACGTTAGCAAAGAGGCTGTTAGAGGCCCCCCCCCGTGTGTTTGGGGTCCTGCAGACGCAGCCACACAACGCAGACGGAACCACAGCCTCAAATCCGTGGTTAAAGAACAAGCACGAAGTAAAGCTCGAATCAGCATTAAAGCCAAACCTGTGGGTTCCGAGTCCCTCTCTCCTTAGTCCTTCACGAAGTCTGTGCTGCAAAGAATCCCGTGAAGGTCCCGCGTGTGTGTGACCGTGGGGCAGCGGTGCCGGCTCTCCCCTGGCGCCCACCGGGTCAAGGCCCCAGAACTTCCGGCCGCGTGACCCCAGCCTCTCGGTGCCTCAGTTTCCCCACATGCAAACCAAGGAGGGTGAGGTGACGACAGCAGCCGGCAGGGTCAGGTCGCACGCGCGAAGCCCTTCCCATGGGCCGGGCACGCGGTGAACGTGCGCCCCACCCCGCCCCACCCGCTCTCCTTCCCTGTGTCCCCGACTTCCGTGTGACCCCTGGACCATCGTCACCACACGCAGACCCCAGGCCCGTGACACCCTGCAGGTCACCGCCCTTCACAGGCTCACCCCTTTCCACCCACTTCCACTAGTGACGGTCTCAGGAGTCCCGCCTTTAAGCTGCAGATCTCTTCCTGAGGCCGAAGGTATTGATTCGCCAAATGCCAGGAAGCCGAGTACTTACACCCACACACACGCGGAAGGTGGATGCTGATGCCCGGGACAGCCGGCCGGGGCGGCCACAGCGGATGCCCACGCCCGCCCCCCGCCCCCTGGCCCACAAGGCGGCTGTTCTCAAGCCACTGGTGCCCGCGGTGCCCCCCGCACACACACACAGCGTGGTGTTCACGGCCCCCAGACAACCGCCTGACAGATGCCAACGGACCCCCAGCCTAAGGACGCTTAGGACCGTCTGAGCCAAGCTGACAATTGCTGGGAAGCAAAATCTCAGCAAACTGAGAAAATGCTCCGGAAAATGGCGGTTTTGCAACTGATTTTGTACCAATTAAGACCGGAGGAGGGTTACGGGGAACTCCTCGGTGGTAGGTGAAGCGGGTGGGCGCAGGCAAGGCGGGTCTCTGGGACTGGAGAGAAAGTACCCAGAGTGACACGCAGGCACAGGGTAGCTCACAGCACACGGATCTGGTGATCGGGGACAAGACACCAGGGAGGGATCCGTTTCCTGCTCCGTGGGGCGGGTGTGCTGGGGGATTCCTGACATTCCAAGGGTCTGTTGTCTTAGATGCAGAAAGACAAGGGACCGACTCACCTGCGGTCGGCTGACCTTTGTCAGGCCCACCTCAGGTCAGGCTGTAAGCGGTGTGCCTCGTTTTCCTTCAGAGTCAGGCTCAAACTCCAAGCAGCAAAGCCAAGCAGCCACTCCACGGCCTGCCCACGACCCAGCCTCAGGGACGGGCTGAGGACTGCGGTGTGTTCGGGGCACAAACACGGGATAAATGAGACTTCAACATGCTCCGCATTCTTTTTTCCTTTTCGTTCCACTGGACAGGCCTCCCGAGAGTGTCCCTCCTGCACCTCACACCCCCACTCACGAGAGGTCTGCTCCGAATTAAAACGCAGGATCGAGTTACAGCGCCGATGTTGAGTCTGTTTAGCCTCTTCCCGGGCTGTTTAGAAAACAACTTCGCTTCATCCCAGCAAACAGCTGGGACCAAACAGGAGAACGGTCACTTAGAACAAGTCTGTTCCCGTTCAAGGAGGGCATTGTATGAAACTTGCACCCGACCTGCCTCAGTCCACCTGCAACCTCTTAGATCAGCAGCCCACCCTGGGGCACGCCCTCCGGGAACAGAGCGGAATCCCTCTGCGTGTCCGGCTGGCCCAGTGGGGCGGTGTGGGGGGCTTGCACAGAGCTGCCCTTGCACGCCCGCCTGCAACCAGTCAAGTGGGGCACGGCTCCTAGGCCCCGTTGTGCCCTGGGAACCCACCACCACCTCACGGGCACCCACTCTGGGCAGCCCTCACCAGTCCAGCCAAGAATGGCCCAGACGTGCCTCTGAGCCTAATTTTCAAATTCCTCCACAAAGGACACGCTCCCCCACAGAGGAACCACGTTTCTTCCGCCCAATAAGGTGCGGAGCAGACACGGGGCACGCCCCTGCACCCCACCCCTGGTAGGGACTGTACAGAGCACCCTGAAGGGAAGGGGGCACCACGCACACACACCTAATGGCAGCAAGGACACCGGCAGCCCACGCGCTTGCTGCGTGCCGGCCCCTTGAGGGGACCGGCCCCCCGAGTCCAGGAGCGCTCTCCCAGCGGAGGTTCTTGCCCCTTTTACCAAACCAGACGCCTTAGCAGCCGGGGGGAGAGGGTGCCAACCTGCCAAGGTCACACAGCGCGGTGGCAACTTGTCAGGAGCCAGGTCACAGCCGCCATGCCGCCCACCAGCGTGCCTGGGCGGCCCCATCTGACCTCAGTGACCTGTTGTGAGCATGGGCTCCCCTCCCCCCGCCACACACACGAAATAGCGCTCCGACTGCTCAAAATATTAGGTGAAAAGGAACAACACGAAATTACAAATGTAGGTGGTAAGTATCCATTATACACAGAATGGATGTAATGCACACACGCACATGTACATACCAACCACCTATGTATAGGCTGAAAAAAGTCTGGAAATAAACACACACACACACACACTAATAACAGGTCAAGTATTTGTCCTAAAGTAGTAATATCCTGGGTGATTTTTTTCCTTGTTATTTCAGGATTTTCTAAACTCTCTGAAATGAGCACGTATTCCTTTTATTATAATTTTTCCGTGGCCACAGTGCACACCACAGAGCGGCTGCTGAGAGGGCGGGGCCCGGGGTCACAGCTGCAGACAAGGCCCTGGGGCTCTAACTGCGCACAGTATCTACCTGTAGCAAACACAGCTTACAGAGCTGCAGTAGCAACTGTTGCAAGTCGCTCTTCACCAGCTCTGGCTCCTACTGGTGGCAGCACCGCTAGCACGACACTGGCTGCAACAAGGACAGCCTGTAAGGGACGCCAGGGTTCCTTCCAGCTCCTCCATTTGTTCCAGATTTTAAAGTGAACAACAATCCCACTTTACAGTCTGGCGAGGCTCACAAACGTTTAACTCAACTTCCCGTGGACTAGAAGAACCAGGAACAAGGCCAATAATGCATGTGGCACCCGTGGGGCCCTGAATGCACGGGGCGGTGAGTGTCATGGGAGGGAGGACCGAGCAGGCTGGGCAGGCGGGGCGGGGGGCACGCCGTGGGGCTGACAGCACCACGAATGCGTGCCGAGCACACCCACGAAGAGCAGGGGCCGGAGCGAGCTGCAAGAAAACGCGGTGACTACACCTCCCGGCTAATCCGTTCTCTAGGGAGGACGTGAGTTCCCCCCGGGGACACGGGTCAGCCATTCTAAGGTGACCACTTCGTATGCTGGGTCTGAACAAGCAAGCACACTGTGCACAATGAGAGCCGGACTTCTCTCAGTCTGATAAAGAAGTTACAACTAAGGGAAGGGGACGCTAGAGTAACACCTGGGGGTGCCGCGCTGGCACCAGCAACGTCAGATGCACTCAGTTTCTATCTCAGACCGAGGCACTGGGGCAGAAAACACACCAGGTGGGCACAGGGCAGCGAGGGGGCCCAGGAGGGAGTGTGTGGAAGGGACACGGGCCCCTGAGAGAGCTCCCAGGTCAATGTCACCAAAGCCGAAAACTGAGGAATTGTCACAGATGGATGAAAGCCAAGGATGCGTGACAGCACACGCAAGGCAGGCCCCTGGGCTAGAGGGGGCTGCCCAGGGGTGAACACCTGTCAGACGAAGAGCCGAGTCTGAGTAAGATCAGGAGATGAGGTGACTGTGCCCCATCGGTGTGAACGTCCCGCTGCTGGGATGGGCGACGGCACTGGGGGAGCTGGGATGGACACTCCGTCCTGCTCTGGCCACTTTCCTGTGTGTCTAAATCGGCTTCACAATAAGTGCACGCAACGACCTGATGCTGCAAGTGAAGGATGCAGGGCGCCCAGAGAGATGGCGAGGCAGGACTCAGCCGGGAGGGCGGCGGGGTGCTGGTGGGGCCCCCTCTGCCTGTGTGCGCTTCCATTTCCCCTCATTAAGTCCTTGCAAGCTTTTCTCAAAGTTCCAAAACTCTCCCCCAGCAGTTCGGGCGCCCTCCTCGCCCCGCACCCCTCCCCCAGCTGCTCCTTCGCCCCTCCCCGGCCACGCCCCTCCCCTGGCCACGCCTCGTGCCCTCCCCAACCACGCCCTCCCCAGCTGCTCCTTCGCCCCTCCC
>PVKE010002423.1:0-83127 GCA_004027555.1 Craseonycteris thonglongyai | reverse complement strand
CACCTCTCCCACCTCCATCATCTCTACCACCATTACCACACCCTCACAACCATCACCCCACCTCTCCCACCTCCACAGTAGCTGTCGCCATGTTGACCACTGTCCTGTGGTGCACCTGCTGCAGAGGCCGCTCCTGCTCTGGGTCTGAGCCTTACCTTGCCTACATAGTGGGGCAGTGAGGTGTTTTTCTCTTCATCGATGTGCATCTGGTTCCAAATCCAGTCTCTCTTCTGGCGCTGGAGGATGGGCAGCACGCTGGGAATGTCCCGTTGGGCAGGGTTAGCGCTTGCGGCCGTTGCCACCAGCAGGCCTAGGCAGGTGCCCACTGTGGCCAGTAGCAGCAGTGTCAAATGCATCTTCTTAGGAGGCACCGATCTGGGGAAAGAGAGGAGTCACCATCAGGGCATTTTTGGTCACTGCACTGGGGAGCGAGCAGCTCCCAGGGACGACTGAACTCCCTTCTCTGTTCACCTCTCCATCCTCCAGCCTCTGCAGATACCGGCAGAGCCAGAGTGTGTTCCTGCCCCCCAGAAATGATTCCGGCTTCAGTGTCTCCTGTGCCATGTGGAGGAGGGCTGCTGGGAGGGCTTCCTGGACGAGGAAGTGATGCTGACGCTAGCTCCCCAGACCTTGTGCACTGGGCATCCAGTTATCCGTATTTTACACGTGAGGACACGACCCACAGAGCTGAAGTGCACCTGGGACTTCCGGGGCGGGGTTGACACTGGATCCCACCTAATGCTTACTGAGCCCTTACCATTTGCCTGACACTGTCCCAAGCACTTATATGTTCTCTCATTTTAATCCCCCCAATAACCCCTGAGGTGGGTATAATTGTAATCCTCCTTTTAAAGATGAGCTGAGGAACCGAGAGGTTTAGTAACATTTCTGAGATTGCTCAGACTGTAAACCTCAGTGCCAGGGTGCGAACCATGTCTGTCTGGTGTCAAAGTTCATGCTCTTCCCGACTGCGCCCTCTTGTTCAGGCAGCTGCTGACATGGGCTTTCAGGGCTCTCCGGATTCCCTCGGCCAGCCCGGGAGGCCCTGCGGCAGCGGCGCTTTGAGGCTGTCTTCAGAAGGCTCTTAGGAGACCCAAGCACGTTACCCCAGAGGGTCGCAGGACAGGATCAGCATCCGAGCTGTCCCAGGAGCAGGGCTGGGGTGGGAGGGGGTTTGAGGGGCTGGGTTCACAAGCCTGGCTTCATCATTTTCAGGGCCCAGTGCGAAATTTCAATGTGTGATCTTACGTTCAAAAGTTTTTGAGAATTTTAAGATGGCAACAGAAGACCATGAACTAGGCACGGGGGCCTTAGAAGCACGGGGACTGTCCTTGAAGACAGATTGCGATTGGGGGACCCCATCGACGGGGGCCTAGCTTGGCCCTGAGTTCCAAGAAGAGGGATTTTCCTTACTGCCCCAGGGTGGGTGGCTCTGACCTTGGCCCCCTCAGCCCTGACCCTTTGGCCCTTCAGTCCACCCCTGCTGGGTCCCTGTGTCACTGACCTGCGGCCCCTGCGATGGGTGGGAGTGGGACCAGCGCTCCTGCCTGGAGACACGAGGACCCACAGGGTGCTGGAGCGGAGGCCTCCTCCCCTGGCTGTGCCCCGCGTCAGCCCTGGGAGAGGCTGGCTCTGCACATAGCAGGACGTTTCCCAACTCTAGTAACGTTTCCTCTGAGACGCTGGCGCCAGGCGGGCCTCTGTGAGGGCCCGGGCGCCTGCGCTGGGCCGGCCTGGCCTCTGGGTCTGCTGATCTTAGCATCCGAGGTTCCTACCCTGCGGCCCCTGCCATGGGCCCAGGAGGAAGTGGGCTTTCAGGCTGGGCTGGGGTGGGGCAGAGCGGGCCCTGGACACCAGTGCTGGGGGGAGACCCCCCTGGCTCCGCGTCCCACTTCGCTCAATCACACATGAGGCGGGGGCCTTAGCAGACACCTGGTATCCTTGGAGGTAGAGCGTGGAAAGGGAGCCGTTCCAGGCAAGAGGCAGGCAGTGAACAAACGTGTGGGGAGCCTGGGGGTCCTGGCCAGGGAGCTGGCGTGACTTAGGAGAGGCAGCAGGCCTGACCCCTGCCCCAGCCTTGCTGGGCCCAGGCCTGGGGGGGTCATTTCCTTCTTTGTTTAGAAAGGAAGTCTTAGTTCTTTCTTCCTTTCTCAAGTGAGGAGTAGCTTGAAAGTGAAAAAGTAAAACTAAGAAGTGAAACTGAGGGGATAGAGAAAGAGAGAGAAAGAGAGAGAGAGAGAGAGAGAGAGAGAGAGAGAGAGAGAGAGAAAGAGAAAGCGAGAGCGAGAGATTGGGAGTGACTGATTTCAGGCCTCTAGCAGGACAGGGTGTGAGCCCTGATGGGTATTGAGCACCTACTGCGTGCTGGGCCTCATGCTGGACATTGGGGTACAGCAGTGAGCACCCCCACCCCCCAGGGAGTACACACTGTAGTGGGAACACCAGGAAAAGAAGTAAACAAGGAAAAACATCAGCTAGTGATCAGAGGGGCTCAGGGAATTACAATGGGGGGCACAACAGAGGCTGAGGGAGCAGCTGGCTGAGACAGGGAGGCCACGGAAGGCCTGTCATAGAGATGACACCGAGTGTCAGCCCTAGCAATGCCAGGAGAAGGAAGGGAAATCTAGGCAGCCGGACCAGCAAGTGCAAAGGCCCTGTGGTAGAAAAATGGTTAGTGTGTTTGAAGAACCAAAAGAAGGTCCCCGGATTCAGATATGAATTAATAACGGGGAGGGTGGGTCACAAGAAGAGGTCGGTGTGGTAGGCTGAATGATAGCCCCCACAAAGATGTCCTTGTCCTCATCCCAGGAACCTGTACGTGGCAAAAGAACTTTAGCAGGTATGATTAAGTTAAGAATCATGAGATAGATTATCTTGGGTTATGTGGGTAGGCCCAAACTAACCAAGGTTTTTTGTTTTTATTTTTTTTTAAAGATTTATTTTATTGTTTTGAGAGAGAGAGAGAGAGAGAGAGAGAGAGAGAGAGAGCCCAGAACAGTCTCCATAGTTGTGACATGGTTTTATTCCACACAGGTGGATGTGGGGCCACATGGGGCGGGAACCAAACTGGGGGCCTTGCACATGGGAGGTGAGAACCTTTGCTGCCATCCCGGCAGTTACCAGTCGCATCACAGTTCAGCATGTGGATCTGCATGGGCTGGGGCTGGGGCTGAGATTCGATCCCCGGACCTCATGGTTGCAAGGCAAGTGCTCAACCTGTTGAGCTATCCTGGCATCCCTAACCAAGGTAAAAGATCAAGTTGGGAGGGTCAGAATCAGGGAAAAGGAGACGTGACAATGGAAATAGAGGTGGGAGTGATGCAGGACCACAGACGAAGAAGTGTGGGCGTCCTCCAGAAGCTGGGAAAGGCAGGAAATGGATTCTCCTGGAGAGTCCCCAAACCGAGGGTAGACTCGACTTTAGACACCTGTTTCAGACTTCTAACTTCCAGAACTACAAGATGACAGATAGATCCACTGTGTTGTTTTAAGCTACCATGCTTGGGGTGGTTTGTTATAGCAGCCACGGGAAGCTCATGCGGTCTGACTGAGAGGAGGCCGTCACTGTCATCTGGGTGCGAGCTGATGGTGGCCCCATGAAGTTTAGGAAGGGATGGCCACGGGATGTGGTTTGGGGGTAGAGTTAACAGGACTCACTGGGATGGGGTGAGGGGAGGGAAAGAATGAGGGCGGGCTCCCTTTCTTTGGCCTGAGCACTTGGGGGCCAGCAGGCCTTTACTGAGATTCGGAACACTGGGGCTGTGGCATGTGTGGTGGTGGTGGTGGTGGTGGGGGAACCAAAAGCTCTGCATGCCCTGTGTCTGGTCGGAGTTGCTGATTCAAGGTCTCTGTGGTCAGAGCCAGAGCTGCTGGAGGCCCGCCCGGAGCCTGGGGGCGGGAGCAGGGCTGAGGCAGCTGGCGGAAGGTAGCCGAGCAGCTAGCTGAGAAGAGAGGTGGCCCAGGGCTGCCCCGGTTTTGCCTCTTTCTCTGTCTGGCATGCTTGTCCTTCAGAGTTGAGCCCAAACGTCCTCCTCTGGGGACCGTCCCTGGTCCGGCTACACATCCCCATTGCAGCACAGCTTGGACTGGTCACAGGGGCAATGTCCAGACCCCACATCCCGGCAGGGCTCAAATCACAGCCTCCTCTGCTTGCTCCGTCCTTCTCGCCCCATCTCCGTCTTCCCGCCTCAAGGCCCAGCCACACGTCACACGTGGATCATGCCTCTTTGGGCTCAGGCCGTGCAGTGTGACAGCGGTGACCGCAGGCCCTGTAGTTCACAGGACCTCCGTTGCATCGCTTGGTGGCTGTGTGACTGTGCACTAGGCACTCCACCTCTCTGAGCCTCAGCGTCATCATTGGTGCCGTGGGAGCACTAACTAGCACCTACCTCTCAGGTTGTTTTCAGGCCGAGTTAGAGCATATTTGCCACATGGCCAGAAACCGGTAGCTGAACATAAAACCAGAGGTGTGTGAATCCTCACTGACCCCTGGTTCTGCTCCAATAAGTAGTCTACATACCATTCCTGTTCCTTCACACCCCACCACTCACTGGGGGATTCGCATGCCCCCACCTGCCAGAGCACCCCCTCCCCCAACCCCGACCTCCCCTGACCTCTGCCCTGTGTCGGGATGGGGTGGGGTGGGGGGTGGGGGCTGACCCTTGGTCTCCTGGCCCCAGCTTCTGGTGTTTGGCTAGTAGGGGCCCCAGCAGGAGTTCTAAGGGTGGGAGGCAGGAAGCTGGATTATTTCTTCCCTTTGGCTCTGTGTGCTTCGTATCACTCGTCATGGCTGACAGCTGTTGGGCAGCCCCTCCATGGTCCTGGGTTCTGGGAACAACCTTCCCTCTTCTGCGTCTTTGGAGTTGTGTGGTAATGCGCCCACTATTGCTGGTCTCCGCGTGCCTCCATACCCCACTCGCAGCTCTGAAAGTGGTCCCTTCACCAAGTGTCTTATTTGAGCCCCTGGAGTAAATACTGTTCACTGTGGGGACCCTGTCGGACACAGCGAAGCGTTCTCTTTGCTGGGGTCTGCTTGGATGGGCTCACGGTCCCAGGGCTGACAGCAGCCGGCAGCCGAACAAACATATAACCACACTGGAGAGGCCACCTGTCACCGGCTACAGCCTCGTGGCTCACAGGGGACACCATCCCCTCAATGCGCTGTGGCCGGCCCCACATAGAGTATTCTCTGAACGTGCAGAAAAGCCCCTCAGATTCGATGCCGAGTCCAGCAGAGACCCTCTGTGAGCCTGGAGAGAGTGCCTTGGCATACAGGACTGGACCGACCCCCACAGAGTCACCCCACAACATCTGTGTGTCACTTTCTGGGGTGGGGCGAGGTCTGCATGCTCAGCTCTGCTGTCAGTGAGCAGCTGGTGACAAGGCAGGGCCTTGGAGATGGGGGCCCTTGGGAGATGAGGCTCACCTAATCCATCTCCACCTCCCATGCTGGACTTTCAAGTGCCGTCCGAGACGGCCCTTGCTTGCCTGGGGTGGTGGATGGTGGCTGACATTCCTACGCACCTCCTCAGTGGCACATATTATCTCATTTAAACCTTGTAAACCTCAAGGTAGTTGTTAGCAATCCCATTTTGCAGGTGAGGCTCAGAGAGGTAGAGTGAGTCATCCTGGGTCACACAGCAACAAGAGGCAGAGCCAGGATTTGCACTTAGGCTGCCTTTCACCCCACATAGTGCCTTTTCCGTCATGCCCCGCTCTGTGGTGACACTTACATGCAGCAATGATAATACACTGTTCTCTGGGTGGGGCTTTCAGAGATACCCCCTCATTCAGTTTTCACACCATTCCTAGGAGGTAGGAATTATCATCCCCATTTCACAGAGGAAGACACTGAGGCTCAAGACAAACAACTCAGAAGGCGCAGATCTGGGACCCCTCCCCAGTTCTGTCTTTTTCTAAGTCCTGGGCTCCTTCTATATCCAATCTCAGTGGGACCGGAGGGATTCTTCCATTGGAAGAGCCATGCTTTATTTGTGTCTTTTGCCTTTTGTGTTAGAAATTTGGCCACCAAAATGGGGACTGAGGGGAAGGGTTTTGCCCACTGTTGTACCTCCTCCAAGTGCTGATGGGGGGCAAGGAAGCAAGGCAAGAGGATTCGCTGCCCCTCGGCTGGAAGAAGTTTCCCATGGTGCACCTCGGGAGGTGCTGTCACAGCCACAGCCTGGTCTGGCTCATTTCAGCCCTTCACCGTCCTACAAGTAAGAGTCACGTCTCTTGGTTGCTGTCACCAGGTTTTCAGGGAGACCAGGGTTCTGATGGGTGGATTTGGGTATGACAGATGTGCCAAAGGTCAGATTTCTGGGCTCAGAAATTCTCAGCTGAACGTCCCTGGCAACTTGCCTGATAATGCTTTGAGGGGAGAGGGGATGTGCCCAGATGTGCATGCTGGGCCCACAGGGGCCAGCGGCCTGCCTGTGTCCTTGTCACCCAAGGTCGTGATGATGCCCATCCCTGGAGCCATGCTAGAGGCTTCTGGGGGCAGCTGCAAATGGATAAGGCTGGGCCCTTCGTGCCCTCAGTCAGTCTGAGAAATCTAGGGGACCCAAAATGAGAGGACAGAGTGTGGCCCAAAGCCCCTGTGAGAAGACACGGAGCCCAGAGAAGGGGCAGAAGAGCACGGGAGGCCCTGGAATGGCTGGGCTCACCCTGGGGGGCAGTTCCGGCCCTCGGAGAGCCCCCGGGTCTGGGTCTGTGTCCACAGCCAGTGGGACCACTGAGGTCAGAGCCTAGAGGCCAGGTTTGGTCACATCCTCCTGACCTTTGCACTTGCTATTCTCTCTCCTCTGTCTGGGTTTAGGTCACACGCCATCACTTCTTTGAAGCCCTCTCTAGAGCCCCGGGGTTACACAGTCACTCAACAAACACTGATCGAGGGGATGCTGGGATGGCTCAGCAGGTTGAGCGCTCATCTTGCAGGCCTGGGATCGGAGGATTGAATCCTGGCCCGTGAGGATCCATATGCTGAGCTGGGGTGGGCTCCCAGTTCGGTTCTCACCAGTGCGAGCTCCATGCAGGAGGCCTCCTGGCCTGGTTCCTGCCCTGTGCAGCCCCGCACCCAACTGTGTGGAATGAAACTATGTAGAAAATCAATGATGTGAGGCTGTGGGGACTGCTCTGGGTCCTCCCCCTTCTCTCCGTCTTTCTCACAAAAGCAATAAAAATAAATCTTTAAAACAAACAAACACAAACACTGATGGAGTAGCAGCTGCGTGGCTGGCACGGAATGTGCACACGTGGGGAGCAAACACAGGTTGCAGCCCAGCGGGGGAGGCGGACAACCACCTCCTGAGAAAAGGTGGAGTTTCCGACTGTGATTGAGCTCTGATGGAGGAGAGCTGGAAGCTGTGAGAGGGCAGAAACCCGGAGGGCCCGACAGGTCTGAGGGTCTTGCTGCACGAGTGAGTCCTGTCTCTCTCTGTCCCTCTGTGGGAAATCAGGTGAAGCTTGCTTTCTCTTCGTGGCCCCCACGTGTCCCTGGGGTTTGCCTTTGAAGGGGCTGTGAGTTCTGCTCAGCTCTGTGTTCTTTGAAAGGAGGGTTTAGGGGGACACAGGGCACAAAGAGAGGGGAGAGGGGCGAGCCTGGAGCTGCTCATTGTAGCTAAGTTGCCTGTAAAAGCCTGGACCCAGTGGGGCAGCCTGGCAGATGCCCATGGGCTGGTCCTGCCCCTGACCACTGGGCAGACCCCGGCTTCTCAGCCCGGCCAGAGCCCTGCTCGAGCCTGAGGTTTCAGGGGCTAAGTCTGGGCTTTGGGGTGGGTGGGTACTGAACAGGCTGGAGGGCCCTTGGGTGGGTGGAGGTTGGGCAGAGGAAGCTCGGGTCAGAGGTACATACGTGGCATCCTCAGGCCGCACAGATACACCACACCCTCCACAGTGCCCGCACACGTACACACTCCTGTCCCCTGGCCTCTGCCTACGCCAGCTCCTGAAGTGTCTGCTCTGAGCCCAGCCCCAGGCGAAGCTGCAGAGGGTGGATGGGCCGCTCAGTCCCAGCCCAGCGTCCTGCAGGCTCTGGGCTCCAGCCCAGAGGCCCCGGGTCAGGGCTGAGGGGCTGGGCCCGAGCCGGCGGGAGGGGCGTCTGCAGGGCAGCTGCACCCTGTGTGGCCTTGGACAGCTTTCTGCACCGCCCTCCCACCACCCCACCTCAGTCCAGCGCAGAGGGTGGGGCCTGTGATCCCCAGACTCCTCCAGGGGCGCCAGGGATGGGGTGTGCTTACAAGCGGGCCCCTTGGGACTTTCTCCTGCTCTGCAGCTCAGCTGGGCTCAGGGACCCGCTCCTGTGCATCCCAGACCTGATCCCCCTTCCCCCCCGGATTCTGCCAACAGCCTCATCTTAACTCTGCTTCGAGCCCACCTCCCTGCTCCCCTGCGGACCCTCTTGCTGGCTTCCCACCCCCAGCGGGAGGAATCTAGTGCCTGAATCAGCAACGGCATGCTCCCTGCCCACCCCGCCCGCTCCCCCCCCCTCCCCCCCGCTCCCTGCCCCTCCCCTCAGGAGAACTCGCTGTTTCTGGAATGCACGGAGCGCTTCCTCTCTCCAGAAGGCTTTTTGCACAGGCTTTTCCTTTGCCTGAATGCCCTTCCTTGCTTTGTCCCCAGGGTGAATGCCCTTCTTCCTCGCAAGCGCCAGGCTGCCTCCCCCGCAAGCTCTCCCAGTCGAGTCCTGCTCTCGCACAGCCTCTGCCTCCTGGCCTGAGTGTGTCCAGCCCGGCAGGTTCGGGGTCTGTCTCCATGTCATCTGGTATCCAGCTGCATGAGCTCAAGGCCCTGGTCCTTGATGGGTCACTGTCCCTGCTGCTACACGCCAGTCAGCCTGACTCAGTCTCCAGTTCTGCTCTTGTCACTGCTTCCCTGCTCACTCACAGGACTCGAAACAAATCTGCATTATTTGCAGACAGCGAACACTTTAGGTGGTCAGAGTGGGCAGGGCAATAATTGGTATAACTCAAAGAAGCTCCTCCTCCTTGTCCCCAAGCAGCCTCACTATTGGCCCGTCATATTGTCAGACACACCACCTTTAGGGCACCCTTGGAGAATGAGATGATCCTTTTTATGGGGTCCTGATGAACGTGCCTACCACTGGGCAGTGGACCTCTTATAGCTCAGGGCTGGCAAAGCAGGGCTTATGGGTTGCCACTCACCCATTCCCATACCCGCAGCAGACATCACTAATCCATCCCAGTGTTCATTCCTGCTGAACTTGAATTCGGCCCCTGAACCCTTAAAACACTCATTGAAGTAGATACTACCAAGTCATCAGAGCTAATTTGTGATTGAAAACAAATCTGTGCGGGGATTTCTGGGCTCCAGGGTCATCCAGCCTACACACGTGTCTCCTTACAGGGCAGCGTCACGCTTCAAGGGGAGCCTAGAGCCTTTTCTAGCCCCTCCGGGCTTCCGGACTCTGATGGGCTCTGAGGCAGGCGGTGAGGGCACCAGGATGAGCTCACCACATGCTTGCTCGACCTTGCCTAGCTGTTCAGGAGCTGTGTGGCCTCAGGCTCATCCTTCGCCCTCTCTGAGCCTGTTTCTTCATTAATAATAGCTGGCTCCCTAGTTAGGAGGAGGTCACCGGTGCAAAGCCCAGCACACAATAGGTGCTCAGTAAGTGTCTGGGTATCCTGACCCTCATCTACTCACCCCCTCCAGCCTGGGGGCTGTGGACTCACACCTGACTTCATTTCCTGGTTCTGCCTTGGACCCACCTCCCAGTCCCCTGCTCCTCTCCAGAAGGAAAGCTCATTCACTGCCTCCTGGCCTAGCCTGGCCCCATGGGCCCCGCTCCCTCCTCCTCCCCTAATACCTGTACCTGCGGGGACCTGCCTCTTATGCTGTGGCCCCAGACAATACGGAGGCCCCGGGATAAGTTTAGAGATCACTGGGCCCATCCCCTGCCCTAGAGAGATGGGAAAACTGAGGCTCAGATTGCAGACTGAAGACCTCGGGCTCCTGCTCTTCCTCTAGGAAGCCTGTGATGATTTCTTCACCCAATATCAGTATCTCTCCAGCCAGAAGCCAGACTCCTCCGGACAGGACCTGTCTCCTAGGACATTTCTTCTGCAGGGTCATTGGGCTCCTGACTCATCCTGCTACCTGCTTTCTCTGGCTTGAACTGTCATGTCCAGTCCTCCTTAACCTCTCCTGTCTCTGAGCTTGACTATGGGGTGTGGTAGGAGCTGGGGGGTGGGGTGGGGGGTGGGTCAGAAGGAGGGGGCCTTACGCACATCCGGCCTCCACCTCGCTCTGTGACCTGGGACTGGCCAAGCAGGCCCTCAGTCTCTGTGGTCCCATCTGTCAAATGGGAATTCTTTCAGTTTCTTTAAGGCTGCCGAAGGGTGCGGAGAAGTGACGGCTGTAGCCGGCTTGGGTCCACGTGAGCGGGGGGCCCAATGTGTTTCCCAAGCTGGTGGCCACCGTGTCCACCTTGCACCCCCGAGGCGGCCGCAGCGCCGTGAGTCATTCAGCTTTGGGAGCAAATAAACGTGGCCCCCGCTGGCTTCCTGCCCCCGTGTCCGGCCCTTGTTCGGCAGCACAATTGCTCAGGCCCAGACGGCAGGGCGGGCAGCTTAACCCATTCAAGGCCAGGGGTGGCCTCCCCTGCCCCCTCACCCCAGGAGGCTGGACTGGGCGGCAGCTCCTCCTAGCGCGAGGTGAGTGCTTCACCTCCTGAAACGACTCATGAAGAGACGGTTCCCTCCGTTTTATAGATGAGAAAGCTGAGACATGGAGAAGCTACGCGATGCCAGAAGAGCGGGGCTGTGGCCCAGGTTCTGGGTTCGAATTCCCACGCCAGCTCTTAATTCCTCCAAGTCTTAGTTTCCTTCACTGAGAAGTGGAGAGAGGCTTTACCTAACTCACGGGGCAGTTGGTAGTCGTAACATAACGAACATAGTAACATAACGAGCCCCTTCGTTTAAGGGCCTTCTGTGTGCATTGTCTCTAGTTGCCACAGTGCATTGTGGAAAGATTTGTGGCCTCCATTGTTCAGACAAACGAACTGAGGTTTGATAAGTGGAGCATTTTCCCAAAGTCACTGGGGAAGTGAGAGGTAGAGCTGGGATCTGATCCCAGGATCGCTGTCTCCAGACTGGGCTGTTACCCCAGACTGCCTGCATTCAAGTCCTTTTGGGAGACTTCCACTAACATAGGAGGGCCTTGGGGCCCCAAACTCCCAAGTGTGTGGGTGTCGAGGGAGAAAGCGTGGCCCACCTTCCTGACCGCAGCCCCCCATAGCCCAGAGTGGCCCCCACAGTGTCTGGGGTGGGAAAGGAAGGGGCTTTCAGAAGCAGGGCCCCAAGTGCTCAGAGCTGAACCTCAGCTTTCTCATTCTGAAATGGGGGCTGAGAGGGGCCAAGGCTCAGATCTCCCCATCCGGGGTCCTCTCCCAATCCCAGCGTGGAGCCTTGCGGGAGGGGGTAATGACAGGCTGTGGTTAATCTTCGCCCTGGGGGGAAGGGCACCAGCTAGTCCCCCACCCCGGGTGTGCTGGGCAGTTTGGGCAGAATCCTGCCCTTCCTGAGCCTGGCACCTCTGGAAGCTGGTGGGCACTCAAGTCACACCAAGTTGGAGAGTCTACATGTGGGAGAGCCGCGGTCCTTTGTGTCCCCCCGACTCCCGCCCTCAGCCCTGAGAACACCCATTCGTGCCCACCACTGGGTGCACTTCACAGGCCCGCTCTGAGCCAGGAGGAGACCCCATCAACCCGATGGGCTGGCTCTCCCTGGGACCCCGACGGCAACCATTCTTCTGATGGCGAAGGCAAGGACCCTACTCCCTTGGTCACACGGTGATGGGCCTGGTGGATCGGGGTTGGGGTGTGCTCACTCACCGTGCCTGCGCTCTGAGAGGTGGCTCTGGTCCGTCAGACTGTCCGTGGCTGAGTGCTGTGGGGTTCTGTGCAGCTCGGCCCACAGCCTCTGGAGGGGAGCCACACCCAGCAGTGGTGGGGCGGCGGGCCGCTCCCCCCGCAGGTTTTCCAGCTGGCCCTGACCCACTCCCCCCTGGGATGGTTTCCTGTTATTGTTTCTTTGTGAGGCCCGGGCTGGCTGCAGGGAGGCAGGCCCTGTGGTGGGCGGCCGCCTCGGACCCGCCAGGCTGTCCCCACAGAGGCCTGGGCCCGCCTGGGACGCCGCTCAATTCAGATCCCAACTGCAGGCCTCACGTCTGGGGCCCTAAACCCGGCACCTGCCACGGGCCTTAGTTTACCCTCCTTGTCATCCCAAGAACAGGTGTCATTACCCCCATTGTATAGGTCAGGACCCTGAAACTCAGCAAGTTTAAGGTGCTGCCTACCCAGCGGGGGTTTAGCAGAGTCAGAAGTCCAGCCGGGCTCAGCCTGGTGGCTGCAGGACACTGGGGGAGCGGCAGACTCTGCAGGTGATGGGGTCGCATTGGTGGGTCTGCGGGGGCCATTGGGTTTGGGAACATCAGGTGGACTCCAGTGCCCCGGCTCTGTGTCTGATGTGACCATGGACCAGCCGTGTCCCCTGGAGCCTTAGTTTTCCCATCTGTAAAATGGGGGTCACCAGCGCCTTGATCCCATAGCTGGGAAGACAGGGACGCTGCGGCAGGACTCGAACCTTGGGAACCAAGAAGCTGGGGCAGGGAGGAGGTGGGGGCTCGGATTCCATCAGTCACGAAAGTCACAGGAGGAGGTCTTAACACACTGCGGATACCAGGGCCCCACCCCAGGCCAACGGGTTTGGAATCTCCCCTGGCGGGCAGTGGGAACGTGTCCTTTGAAATGTCGCCCCTGTTTTTCCAGGACTGAATGCACGGTTGGGAAGTCCCGAGCAGGTTTCGTTATACAGCTGGGCAGAGGCCACTCCGCTAGTCAGTGGGCGCCCTTGTGGAGACGGGGCCTGGGAGGGAAGAGTACTTCTTGGGAGCGGGAGATAAAGATGTCTGTTTCAGGCATGTTGAGTTTCAGGTGGCCTTTGGACACCCAGGTGTCCCTGTCAGGTTGGCGTTGGACATGAGGCTGGGAGCTTCGTTGCGGCTGGCACCTGAGGCCAGAGGAGTGGATGTGCTCACAGGGAGGTGTGTGTATGATGGACGTGCCCACCAGGACAGTGGGGCATCGCTTCCCGCCGGGTCCTGGGCTCTTGGCAGGGTGTGTCCTGTCCTCATGTCCCAGTTTCCTGTGTGCTCCCAGCCCACAGGGGAGCTGGCGCTGCCCTGAAGCCGCTGTTCCTCGGGTCTGTAAACAAGGCCTGGCTGTCCAGGCGTACGCCCCTGGGGTGGGGACAGGCCGTCCTGTGGAGGTCGCCCAGGCCCTGGGAGGGAGGCTGGTGCCCCTGAGCATCTCATGCCCCATGTCTGCCACTGCCCAGCCCCTGCTCCAGCCCCACTGGAGGCTGAGGAGGTCACAGGAGGGCACAAGGCCAGGAAGTGCCATCAGGAGCAAAGGAGGCAGCCTGTGGGCTGGCAGGAAACGGAATGGTGTGTGAGCCCTGATTAGCAGCTGCAGGAGGAAGCGGCCGTGGGCTGGTGGGGTGGGCTGGGGAATGCAACAACAGGCCCTGGGGACCCCCACACAGCCTCTGCCAGGACTAAAGCTGCCCAGGTGGGGCGTTGGGGGTGGGGCCGGGCTTCAGGTCCTCCCGGGGCCCCTGTCTGGTGTGGCCGGGGCTGTCAGCTTGCCTCTCTGAGCCTCTTTCCTCACCTGTGAAGTGGGTTACTGGGTAGACTGTGCAGGGCTGTCTGGAGCATCAAATGAGACAATGAGAACGAAAGACGGCACAACAAGCATTTATTGAGAGGGTACTTCCGGATGGGTGGTGCTCAGGCCCCCTGCCCCAGAGTCACATATTGAAATGCAGATTCATGGGCCCCTCCCAGGCGGGTGGAGTCAGACTGGCTGGCACTGGGCCCCTGAGACCTCATGTGGGTGGCTCCCAGGGGACACATTTGTGCGTGGAGGCCTGCGGCCCATGAGTGCAGCCGGTGCCCTGAGCTGTCTCCACGGGCTCCTCTTTCAGTCTCCGGACAGCCCTGGGGGACAGCCCTAGTGCCTCCCCCATTGCACAGCTGGGGACACGGGGCCTGGAAGCACAGTGCACCCCATGTCAGAGCTCGCAGTGGAGAATGGGAATTCTGCCCGGGCCACCTCCTCACCCACCACGCTCTCTTGTCCCCCTGCCTGGTGCACGGAGGGGCTCATCACGGGAGAGTGCCTGTTCCTGTTTCCCGTGGGGCCGGGAAGCAGCAGCCATCCCGGTGAAGCCAGGGGCCTCCTACCCCAGGGCCTTTGCCCATGCTCTCCCACCCGCAGGGAGGCCCTCTGCCTGCTGAGCCCTCATCAGCTTTCCCCAGGCGGTGCCTCGTCGGCTCGCTCCCTCCGGCGCTCCTGAAGCACGCTGCAAGGCCCGCCTCCCGGCCCACCGCCTCCTCTGCGCGTCTCCCCTGCCTCCCCCGGCTGTGTCTCCTCGTGTGTCTGCTCCGTACACACAACTGCAGGCTGCTCAGAGCAGCAGTCAGCATGCCGTGGGCCAGACCTGCGGCTCCTGCACCAACAGCGTGGGTGTGTGGGGCTCCCCCCACACTGGGTGGTCCGGGACCCCCCACGCAAAGCTCTCGCAGGGAGCCAGGACCACAGTGTCCCACAGCACACGCAGGCGCAGGTGGGGGACCAAGCCGGGGTTCCCCTGGGAGACAGCACCTGAGACGGGCTCCCTGGGTTCGACGTAGCTTGATTTGGTTGCTGAAGGATTTTCTCACTTTCTTCCTCTTTTTGCCAGATAACTGCCCTAGGCATCTGTGGCCACTGAGGAGAGTGGGCACCTGAGGGTCAGACTTTCCCCGAGCCGGGGGATGGAGGGACGGAGCGTGTGTTGGGCCCACAGGCTGCCCGCGTGGCTCCTGCCCCCTGGAGCCAGGGCTGCATGGCCTGTGAGCTGTGAGCCCAGAGCGCCGGGAGCCAGCCTGAGGAGTTATCGCCCAGATGGGGGGAAGCTCCCCGTCTGTGGGGGGGAAGCTCCCCGTCTGTGAGGGGGAGAGAGAACTGGGGGGCTGGGGAGGAGTCTCAGGTAGGAGGAGCAGGGGAGGGGTCTCAGCCTCCGCTGTGGTTCCACAGGAACCGGATGGGGCTGGCCTCACCTCCGGGTGCTCAGCGCGGAGCTTGGGGTGGGCACCGAGCAGGGGTCATGGACGAATGAAGGCATGAATGAGTGAGCGAATGGGTGCACGAACCACTGGCATGTGGAGGCTGACACAAGGCGTGGGGCCAGGTGTATGTGTGCCTGTGTTCTCTGGTGTATTCTTGTGCACAGTGGGTCTTTGCCTCAAAGGTTCAAGGAGGCACCACATCAATCAATCAACCAAACAATCACTCTCTCAGGCTTGCTGGGTGCCCAGCTCTGTGCCAGGCTGGGGGTGGGGACCCAGGGAAGTGAAAGGGATGGGCTCTTGATAAACTCCCAAGACGAGGGTGCAGTGAACTGCAGTCACCACACTGCCACAAGCTGCGCTCTGTGAGCTTGCGGAGGGTCGTGCATCGGCCCATTTTATAGCAGCAATTAACCGGCCCAGCTCAAACCAGGGCTCACGTGAGTGTGCTGAGCCTGCAGGACATCCTAGATCCACCCTTAGGCTGAGCTGCCTTAGCTGCCTGCCTCCGCACGCTGTCCATGGCGTCTAAGGTGCTCTTTGCCTCCTTCCTCTGCCAGCCCAAACCCTCCTTGACCTTCAGTGCCCAGTGCAAACGCCTTCCTGGATTCCTATTCTGGAAAGCATCTTGCCCCCAGGAAGCTTCCACCCTGCCTGCACCCCACTTGTTCAGTTTCAAAGCTTATCCAACTGCTCCCCTATTTTCTCATGTGGTTCCTCACTACAGACCTGAATGGTGTAGATACTATTTCAGTTCCCTTCGGCTCAGAGAGGTTGCTGAACGTACTCAAGGTCACACAGCGCCTGAGTAGCAGAGCCAAGATTCCAACCCCCATCTTCTGGTTCGTAGTTTAGTGCTCCTTGTACATCATCCTGTTCCTGAGAAGATGTCGCTGTTTAACAATGTTTTATGCTCATTTATGATGTCAAAAATTACACTTAACGATGCCCAGGCTTTGCCTAGCTCTGTGCTGGGCACGGGGGAGGCAGAGGTGAGCCAGGATGGGTCCTTGTCCTTGAAGTATTCCCACTCGCGTGGGAGAGACAGATGCCCAGAACAGTGTGAGCTGCACGGGGCGGGTGGTGGCAGAAATGTGTGCCCCGTGCTGGGTGTACTCAGAGGAGGTGGCTTGGGGAGCTGCCAGAGGACGAGGTCCCCGAGCTGCTCTGGAAGCACTGGCAGGAACTCACCAGGGACAGAGCAGGAGGAAAGACCGGCCTGGCAGAGGGAATGGCGAGGGCAAAGGCGCAGAGGTGTATTCCATGGAGGGAGGCACGGGGTGCAGGGAGATAGAACTGGGGACTGGCTGGTGGTGAAGCCAGGTGGTGGGGGTCTCGCAGGTCACATTGAGTGCTCCAGCAGGGGCCCAAGGAGCCCCGCGTTTTAGGAGAATTGCCCCATGCAGTCAGGTGGTCTGTGGCCAGGCCAGGGAGAGGCCACAGTCAGGCTGTGTCCTGTTGCCGGCGGGGGCGGGGGGTGGGAGCTCAGAGGGGCCGCTCCTTGGCAGGAAAGGACTGGCTGAGCAGGGCTGAGTTCCTGACAGCGAGAACAATCCCTTATCTGCGGAGCACTTTCCCAGATGTGTCTCCCTTTTCTCCCAATATCCCAGGAAGCCCGGTAGGAAACGGGGCTCAAGTGCTGTGTGGCTGAGGGGAAGACCAAGGAGCAGCTGAACGTGAGGGATCAGAGCGTGCCCCGTGGCTCCATCCTGGGCACATCTGCCCCCGCCACTTAGTGTCCTGCCCATCCTGGACAAGCCATGGAGCTGCTGTGCCTTAGTCTCCCCTCCTGTAAAATGGGAGAGACGGCATGCCTGTCTCAGGGGTCACTGGAAGGAGGAATTGAGAAGATTCAAGTCAGGTGCATAGAGCAGTCTCTGGCATACAGTAGGTGCTCAGTAAATGTGAGTCATGACAGTGACACTGCAAACGTGTGAGAAGGGCACGTGTGTACACACATGAAGGTGAGCTCAGGCACTACATGTGCATTTGCTGGGCAGCTGCGTGGCTACATGTGTACATGCGAGAGCACACACAGAGCTTGTAAGGCACCCACACAGCTGTGACGGTGTGCGTGCTTGTGGTACAAGGGGGGCACCTTCCTCCTCCGTCATCTGGAATCGTCTTCCCCCGCTACCCCATGGACTGAGCCTTCTTCACCCTGGTTTCCTGCAGATGCCCAGGGAGGGCAAGGCCTTGCTCCAGGGTGGGCCAGTGAGCCGGGAGAGGCAGGACGGGGCCAAGGCCCCGGTCTCCTGGCCTGGAGGGCGGGCCTGACTGTGGCGGAGACTTCCCCCCACGGAAGCCAGGACTTCCGGCCTCCAGGCCCCGCACTCCTTGTGTCCTCCGTCCAAGTGTTCAGGAGAACAATGGGTCCGAGGCTTTGCCATCTGTGGGGCAGGAAGGCGGGTCAAGCGCTGGTCGGGCCTCCTTGTGATGGGGCACGCAGACACGGCCCTGGCACCGCCTGAGGCACGGCAGCGGGGCCAGCACTGGACAAGCCTGCCATGTCTGCCTCTTTCCTGCCCTGGCCTGTCCCTTCTCCCAGCCGTCTTCAGACCCCTCCGTCCACACTGCCCCTCACCCCTGCGGCCCGAGGCAGGTCCTCTGGACACAGTCTAGGGGAGAGGAAGTCTGAGTGGGCCCAGGGGAAGGGAGAGCCCAAGGCAGAGTGGAGGGAACTGGTCACGCAGGCTGCTGGGCGGTCTTGGGGAGTCCCCTAGCTTCACCCACCTGCCATGCCACCGAGAACCAAGAGAGACCCTCCGCAGCCCCTGCCAAAGCCCAAACCCACAGGGCTGTCCCTGTGCCTGTGGACTCGCAGGCCACGCACAGGTCTAACAAGCCCGGGAGCAGGAAAGGGCAGGGCAGGGCAATCTCATGGCACCTATTGGGGTTGGGGGAGTGGCAAAGCAGCCAGGAGGAGGAGGCTGGGGTCTTTTGTCTGGATGGGCTGACTGCGTTCCCTTGTACCTCAGAATCTGGCCACCATCCCAGGTTCCCCTGCCTTGGGCTGTGGGACCATCTCTGAGACCAGCTTTCTCATTTCTGTTTGTACTTATGGGCAAGTTTCCATGGGCTTCTGAGTCCTTCGCGGGAATCTCAGGTTGGGCCTTGGCTGGAGTGAAGGGGGACCGGCGGGGAATCTAGTGTCCCAGGACAGGGGAGGCTCGGTGGGGGGTGGCCCCTGCCCCATAGGCCAGCCCTGCAGGGCCTTCAGCTCTGGAACCGCACTGTGGCCCTCCCTCCCCCCGGGAGGGTCAGGCATAAGCTCACCCCATCCCACCTCCATTCTCATCAGTCTGCTGTTCGGTGGCCCTGACCAGCAGCATCAGCCAGGTTTTGGGCCCCACTCCAGACCCGCTAACTCAGAAACTCAGGGGCTGGGGCCCAGCAACCTGGGTTATTCAAGAGCGTCAGGCGATGCTGATGGTGCTCGAGCCCCAGAACTATTGCCTCAGCAGCGCCTCCCGCACAGGACTTGCTCCCGGATTGTCTGGGTGCTCCTCTGGTTGTTTTTGTGTAAGTACTAGACTGGGGGGAAGAAGGCACACCTAGGGACTCGGATTGAATTGACCTGGGTGGGAGCGCCAGTTTTTAAAGCTCCCAGGAGAGTGTGATGTGCACCCAGGGCTTGCATCACTCACTGCCTTCGGGGCTGGTAGGTGCAGAAGCTCTGGAGATTAAAGGACGTGTCCAAGGTGACAAGGAGGGGGCCCTGCAATGGGGATCCCCTGCCTTTCTCCCGTTAGCACTTTTTGCCTAATTTAGAACCTGCGTGTTAGCTCCCCAAGCGGCTTTCTTTGGAAAGTAAATGATGCATGATGTCACCATCTAGTGGCAGTCGAGGAGAACTGATGAGCCTCGTCAGGACGGCGAGGACTCTTCTCATGGGAAGAGGCACGCGTGCTTAGACAGCTGGTTTTGGGAGACGTGGGCCCCTTTTTTCCAAAGGCGTCCTTTGAGAAAAGGAGAGGGAAGGATGGTGGGTTTCATGTTTGCCTTTGGCCGGGCTCTGGAAACGTCTGCTCGGCCCATCTGTGTACTTCCTTCCCTGTAAGATCCAGTTTCAGCAAGAACCTTGTTAAGTCAGGTTAACCGGACTTTGATATCTGATCAGGTCACTCCTCCCTGCTGTGCCCCCGGTGCTGTCTGATCAGTAAGAAGCCTTTTAGGTTGGTTCTGCCAGAACCACCCCCTGTAATTTTCCATCCACGGGCCCCCACTCATCGGCCCCCTGGCTGTATATGTCACTTGCCCTGGCTGTCGTGTTCAGAGTGGAGCCCAGTGTTTATGGCTGATTGCAGAACCCCAGTGCAGGGGTCCCTGTACCTTGTCGTGACGGTCCTGAATAGAGTCTGCCTTACCATCGTTAACAAGTCAATCTCATACTTATTTTTTATAATTTTTTTTAAGGTTATTTTTATTGTTTTTTGACAGAGAGAGAGATACAGAGACAGAGACAGAGAGAAGCGGGAGGGCCCAGACCAGTCTCCATAGGTGACAGCATCAGTTTTCCATATAGTTTCACTCCACAGGTGGGTGTGGGGCTGCGCAGGGCAGGAACTGGGCCAGGAGCCTCCCGCATAGGCCATGGGAAGAACTGAACTGGGGGCACAACCCAGTTCAGCACTTGGGTCCGCATGGGCTGGGGCTGGGATTCGATCCTCAGGTTCTGGGGCTGCAAAGCGAGTGCTCTACCCACTGAGCCATCCCAGCTTCCCTGTAAATTTTTAAAAAAGATTTATTTTATTGTTTTGACAGAGAAAGAGACTGAGACAGAGAGAGACAGAGAGAAGGGGGAGGGCCCAGAGCAGTCTCCACAGTTGTACGTCATCAGTTTTAGACACGGTTTTGTTCTGCACAGGTGGGTGGGGGGCTGCACAGGGTGGGGACTGGCCTGGAGTCTCCTGCATGGGAGGCACGCCGCCCCACTGCAGCTGGGGGCCCAACCCAGATGATCCTGGGGCCGCAGTGGGGCTGGTGGCAGGACACAAGTGTGGTGAGCAAGAGTGGGTTCCAGGACTTGAGGGTGGGGCCCGAAAGCTCCTAATGCACCCCCCGGAATAGTAATACCTGACACTGGCAAAGTGCCTACTATGTGCTGGGCACGTGGCAGTTGGCTCACAGGGTGAGGGCCACAGCTCATACATACCTGCTGGCTGGGGGTGGCAGTGGCCCCCTGCCTCCCATAATGCCTGCCAGAAGTATCCCCAGTGATCCAGGTGAGAAAACCAACGCAAAGAGAGGTCAATTCACCTGCCCCTGATCACACAGCTTGGGGGCCGAGATTCAAACTTCAGGGGGTGGGCACCTTAAGGGCAAGAGGGGAAGCCTCCCCTTGGACCCTCCCCCACTTCCCCAAATCTACCACACACGTCAGGCAGCCCGGTCTGGGTCTCTGTTGCGGCCTCCCACCTCACAGATAATCACCCCTGATGTTTAGTGCCTTTCTGCTTATTTATTAGCCCAGCTGTCTCAACATTTATGCCAAATCAATGTCGTAGCTACAGCTCAGCGGTGGAGGTTGATTCCTTTTATTTAAGGTGAAACTACTAGTTTAGCTTGGAGGCCCCGAGCAAAATCCTCACGGTGGCTGAAAAGACGCTGCTTGTCCCGGGGAGAACCCAGAAAGTCAGAGCCTCCTGGGCCGGCTGCCAGCCGTCAAGCCCCCTGGTGCCCAAAGCAGCGCCCTCAGTGCCAGCAAGGACAAAGTGGAAGGGGGTGTCACTGAGGATGGGCACTGCCCCCCCCCACCTCTGTAATGCCAGGAAGGACGTGCCTCCTACCCTCTGATTCCTACATGAGGAAACAGAGGCACAGACATGCTGAGAAACTCACCCCAGCCTCATAGTGAACTAGGTGTGTCTAGCTCAGGGGTGTCCCACTATTTGGCTTCCCTGGGCCGCATTGGAAGAATTGTCTTGGGCCACACATAATATACATTAACACTAACTATAACTAATGAACTAAAAAAAAAAAATTTGCAAAAACATCTCTTCATGTTTTAAGAAAGTTTACAAATTTGTGTTGGGCTGCATTCAAAGCCATCCTGGGGCGCATGTGGCCCACGGTCCATGGGTTGGACAAGCTTGGTTCATTTCCTGAACCTGTAGTGACAGTGGGAGTTATTTTCCCCAAAGTCAATTCCCTGAGTTTCTGAAACCACATCATAAAACGAACTGTCATAAAGCAGGCCACGTTTCCCCCACAAGAACGATGTAAGATGTTCCACTTGTGCTCCTGATCGATGACGAGGCATCCAGTACTGCATAAATCCGACGAACCCCGTGTCATGAGTAAATGTGCAATCACTATAAATGTCTTAATAATCAGCCCAACCATAAACCCTAAGTGGCCATGTAAAATTCGTCATGAGTCCTAGCACTTGGGAATAAATACAGTGTACAAATTTGTCATAGGAGACAGCCCAAAGTATTATAAAGAATGCATGCATACATTCAGTATGTAAGAAATGGAGTTCTCCCATGTCATAGACTTGGCTTTTAAAGCGGTAAGTTGCTATAGCAGAATTACAGAATTTCAGGGGACCAAGGGACCTTGAACATTATTTATCCCAGTCCCCATCTGATGCCGGGATCCTCAGCACAACAGCACTGGCAGGGTCTTCCAGCCCAGGGGCAGGAGCTCACCTCCTCCCCAGCCTCCTCGTCTTCTTAAAATTGTTTTATTTTATTGTTTCTGACAGAGACAGAGAGCGACAGAGACAGAGAGAAGGGCAGAGCACAGAGCAGTCTCCATCGTTGTACATCATCAGTTTTCAACATGGTTTCTTTCCACACAGGTGGGCAGGGGCTGCGCAGGGTGGGAACTGGGCTGGGGGCCTCCTGCATGGGAGGTACGCCCCCATGAGCCAGGGGCTTAACCGGGGGACAAGAACAGAACTGGGGGTGTCATGCATGGGAAGCACAGCCCAGTTCAGCATATGGGTCCGACCGGTCGGGGCCGGGATTTGATTCTTGGTCCCCAGGTCTGCAAAGCGAGTGCTTAACCCGCCGAGCCATCCCGGCTTCCCCCTCCTCATCTTCTTTAGGTTACAATTTCCCTGTGGCGGCTCCCACGCGTCCTATGGATGCTTGAAAGGAGTGAACGCAGCGCTCCAATCAGTCTGGCCAGGGCAGCGCCAGCAGGCCTTGAGGGAGGCCCTGTCCTTGTTAATGCTGTTACCTACTAGCTTTGTGACCCTAGGCAAGTTATTTCACCTCCAAAAGCCTCACTTTTTCCATCTGTTGAATGGGCATTGACAATAGTACCTATAAGTAGGCACTGTGCCAGTGGCAGGCATTACTATTCGGGGGGTGCACTACAAGCTTTTGGGCCCCACCTTCAAGTCCTGGACCCTCCCTCTTCCTCGCCACACTTGTGTCCCGCCACCAACCCTACTGCAACCCCAGGATTGTCCACCGTCATCTTCCCCGGTGACCCTAAGATCCCCCAATTCCCAATCTCGGAGTTCAGGATCCTTGACTCCTGATGGACATACCTGCCCTCTCCCCACTGTTGGCCTGTCTGGGCTGGCGGGGTCACAGCCCCCATGTTACAGAGGTGTCTCAGCCAGTTCTGCAGCCAGGTTTGCCTGTCCCGAAGAGGATGCCCCCACCCACGTTACTGCGTTTTTCACAGTGTGCCAGCAACTTAATTACCAGTTAATAGGGACCTCAGATAAATAACTCTTACCTGCATCTGTGTCCTGGTGGGTGATGAGGAGGAAACAAATGTGCATTTGAAAAGTAGTACGTTTCCTTCAACGTGATATCTGTCTCCGGTCATAAATGTCAGAGATAAATGAATCTGTTTTATTAAGAATCAGCACACTGGAACATGGAGGCATATCTGCTGGGCCTTGAATTATGGAGCCCCAGGCCCCCACCCCACACCCCTGCATTGTCAGTGCCTGTCAGCAATGTCTTCCTGCTTGAAGCACTGGGACCTTTGAGGGGCTGGGCCAGGCCCTGCCACCCAGCCAGCCCCCCCACCCCAAGCCCAGGCCCTCGCAGGTGTCATACCTGCTGGTGCAGGCACCTCTACTAAGCCAGCGTGATATTTCCAGGACCCTGACCATAGCCACCTACCCCAGGCCTGACTTCAGAGGCAGGCAAGGCTGAGCTGGCATCTCAGCTCCATGCTGTGTGACCTCAGGTGAATTGGTTGCAGTCTCTGAGCCTCAGCTTTCTCAGCTATAAAGTAGGAACACTAATGCCCAGGGCTGATAGGTCCACTGGGCACAGCAGGGCACAGTGTCTGGGACCCAAGATACTAATTTAGGGGCTGTGGTAGGCAGAATAATGGCCTTCCAAGGATGTCCACATCTTAACCCCTGAAACCATGAATAGGTTATGCTACGTGGCAGAATGAAGGCTGCATGTGAATTAGGTTGCTGATCAGCTGATCTTAAAATGGAAAGATTATCCAATGCGATATGATAACGGTCCTTAAATGGGGAAGAGGTAGAGAGAGAGAGAGAGAGGGAGTGAGCGTCAGGGTGATGCGATGTGAGTTGTTGGCTTTGAAGATGGAGAAGGGTCCACGAGCCAGGAACTGGGGGTGCCTCCCGAGGCTAGAAAAGGCAGGAAACAGTCTCCCCTAACACCTCCAGAAGAGGAGGGCAGCCCTCCGGAAACCTTGATTGCAGCCCAGTGAGACCCATTTTGCCCTTCTGACCTCCTGAACTGAAAAGAACACATTTGTGTTGTTTTTAGCCACTAAATTTGTGGTAGCTCGTTACGGCAGCAGTAGGAGACGAATACAGGGGCCCAGAAACATGTTCTTTTAAAACCGCAAGAAAAAGAAATGTAGTCCAGACTGGATTGTATTTGTCTACACAGCAGTGCAGTCATAAGTATAATTTTTAATGTTTTGGGTTTTTGGGAGGAAGATGCCCACAAAGGCTGAAGGCCCAGGAAAGCCTTTTCCTGGAAAAGCGCTCCTTCTGGCGATAGAAGAGGAAGCGCAGGTCACACCCTGGCTTCTCTGCCTTTGGCCTTGGTGCCTTCATGGGCAGAAGGGTATCTCAGCGGCTGGTGTGTGAGAGGCTGTCGGGGTGGGAGCCCAAAGGGGCCGAGCTGTGCTCGGGAAGAACAGAACGAAGAAGGTGGGGAAGGCTGATGGGTTTAAGTCTGGTTGTCAGCATTGACCAGCCGTGTTGGTTTTGGGAAATTCACTGCCCCTCTCTGAGCCTCAGCTTCTCATCTGCCCAATGGGGACCATGAGACCCAGGTCAGGAAGAGGCAGAGAGTGGCCCACGACAAGGCTGGAAAGGAAGGCAGGGCTGGCTGGCTGGCTCCGTGCTTGTAGGCCGCGTGGGGCCTGGGTTTCAGCCCGATTACACGGGAAGCTGTTGGAGCAACGCCGTCCAGTAGAACTTGCTGGGATGGCAGAACCGTTCTATATCTGATGTCTACCACGGTAGCACTTGGACTGTGACTAGTGTGACTAAGGCTAGTTTTATTTAATTTTAATAACAAAATTTAAATTCAAAGCGCCACCTGGGATTAATGGCTACTATATTGGATCTACTACCGTGTTTCCCCGAAAGTAAGACATCCCCCGAAAATAAGACCTACTTATAGTTTTGCCTCTCGCTGAAATATGTATAAAGCATCCCCCTGAAAATAAGACCTAGTGCATCTTTGGGAGCAAAAATTAATATAAGACACTGTCTTATTTTTGGGGAAACAGGGTAAGACACTGTCTTATTTTCGGGGAAACAGGGTACTAGAGGGCAGCACTAGAAGATTTCACGGAATGGAAGGGGCACAATCTGATTTCGGGTACAGTGAAGCCTGGGGCAACCCGCCTCGGCTCACCCCCCACTCCCCGCCCCAACCCCGGTGCTATCTGTTCCCCCCTTGCCGGATGGGCACCTTCCGCTCCCTGTGTCCCCCCACGCGCCCGGTCCCCAGCTGCTGGCTTCCCGCCGCCTAGACCATCTCCTCGTCCTGCACAGAAAGGAAAGAAACTGCTTGGGCATGGGCGCTGGGTTTTATGCCTTTAATCTCTCTTTCTCTGAACAACATCTACTTGCTTAAGAATTTGAAGAGGCAGAACAGCCACAGAGAGGTTTCTCTTTCTGACAAATGATATTCTTCTTCATGCTCCTCTTTTGTCAATGTAGGAAACTGGGATCTGGGTACTAGTTTGTACTCAGAGAAGATAAGAAGAAATCTCCAGTATCCACAAGGCAGTGCTCAGGTGTGACCTTGAACTAGGGAACAGCAAACCAGAGGGAATGATTGATTGGGTCAGTATTTATTCAGTATTTATTGAGTGTCGTCATGTTCCAGGCGGCACGAGGGATGCAAAGGGAAGCAAAACACAGCGCTGGCTTTTTTCCCTGGGGATTCCTGGGCCCACCCCAGACTTTCTAAAGCAGAAACTTGGGGGTCATGTGCATTTTTAAAAGGTTTTACAGTTGAGTCTGGTGGTACCTTGGTTTACGTGTAATCAGTCTAAAAATGGAATGACCTCTGTCTGGATGGACCACCCATTTAGCTTGTCCACAGGAGAGCTGGCTCTCTGCAGTAATCTTGGGTTTCCAGTTGGCTTTTGTGGCTGTTTATGGGCTGCTGATGTCACTGTCCAGCAAGGCAGACCCAGACGACTAGAGGCCACAGTCTGTGGATTGAATTGGGCAGACGCTTCCCTCCCCTGAACGTGACCTGTCTCAGAATCCAGCTCTGGCTGCGGTCTGTAGTCTTCGGGGGCCCGCGCACCAGGAGGCTGATTTAGGTCCCCACTGTGGTAGACATTGGGGTGCTTGGCCCAGTTCCCCCCTTCAGGGCTTATACACCCGTCCTGCTGCTGCTGGCATGGCCGTTCATGGCCGTATCACTCCCTGGGACTCGCCTTCAGCTGGTGGGAACTTCCTCATGTAACCTTATGCTCCTTCCAGATAAAAGTCTGTGGCCAATGCGTGGCTGAAGCGCACGAAATCGAGGCCCTCCTTCTTGCCTCAATTTGGGGGCTGCCCGGCTCCGAAGCTCTCGTAGGAGTGGCTGAGGGTTCCATGGCTGCTGCACTGGGGGTCGGCTTCTCCCCCGCCCCTGCCCAGCCCAACCCTGCCTTCCGCTCTTCCATGCTGTCTACCTCCCAGGAACCCTCCTTGGTAAATTTATAAACCTCCTAGGAGCAAATATCCGCCCGGAGTTTGTTTCCAGGGAACCCACTTTAAGACAGCCATCTTCTTGATGGCTCTTTGCTAAGACCTAGCATCTTTTCAGCACCAACAAAATTATCCTCGAACATCTGGGTTGTCTCGTGGCTGAAAATTCCTCTGAGAAATGGGTTCTGCAGCTGTGGCTCGTGGCTGAGTGCCTGCCATTTGCTGAGCGAGTCCCTGGATCGTCAGGAGACTGTTGCAGCCACCTCAGCTGTTGATATAAATAGGAGGAGAGGCAGTGCGAATGCCATATAAATAATCAAACCAAGTCCACGCGCCTGTAACCACAGCTGTTCAGGAGGAAGCTGTGCCGGCACCCTGGTGGTGCCTGTGGTCTTCGGCTTTGGGCTTCACGTAGATGTGCAAAGCCCGGGTCGCTGCCTCTGAACTGACCAGCCTGGACTGAGGAGCCTGTCACCTCATGCCCCACACCAACCACCGTGTCCGGCCGGGCCAGTCCCCTGCTCAGGAGCTCCCGTGGGGGCCCTTTCGTCTTCAGAACGAGGCTCAAGTTCCTTGGTCTGGGATTCTGGGCCAGCCGTGATCAGGCCCCTGTGTAATTCCACAACTTCCTGTGTGCTCCTGGGGGGTCCTGGGGGGTCCTGGGTGTGCTGTGTGCTCCTGGGGTGTCCTGGGGTCTCCTGGGTGTGCTGTGTGCTCCTGGGGTGTTTGGGGTGTTCTGTGTGCTCCTGGGGTGTCCTGGGGGGTCCTGGGTGTTCTGTGTGCTCCTGGGGTGTCCTGGGGTGTCCTGGGTGTTCTGTGTGTTCCTGGGGTGTCCTGGGGTGTCTTGGGTGTGCTCCTGGGGGTGCCCTGGATGTTCTGTGGTGCCTGTCTCTGCCTGCATTCAGCAGAGACTTGGCTGGGCTTGGGTCCAGGGATGCAGGAGAGGAACACAGCTTCCTGCCTTCTGGAAGCTCCTGGCCTAGGGAGAGCCAGCCCTATGCCAAGGCCGCTGTGCCGGGGCTGTGGGAGGGGTGGCTGAGGGCATGGGAGGCTCCAGGGGACGTTAGGGTGCTTAGGGCCGGGGCCTGGCGGGGTGGGAGGGGGTCCTGACATTCCTCAGTGACTGATGCTGAGGCTGCACAGTGAGCTGCTCAGGAGGGTCTGGGTTTGGAAACCAGCATTAAGATCTCTGAGTTTCCACTGAAGCAGGGACTTGCCCTTCAAGCTGTTCAGAGAGTCCTGACATGGTCCTGAGTGGGGTCAGGGGGCGAGGGTCTCTGGGGTTGTGGGCTGCAAGCTTGCCTGTGCTGGCTTGGTCAGGCCTTATCCCACCCTCCCTGCCCAAGTGGCCTCCTGCCCAGCCGTCCCGTGTCCTGCTGGCACCTGCCGCTCTCCCTGACAGCTGCCACCACAGCTCCACTCTGGCCCCCAGCCCAGGCCCAAGGGGACGGATGGGGTTTGGACTGAAGGGCCCGTGGGCCAAGCAGGGCTCCAGGTACAAGGGGGCGTTGATTCTGTTGGGGACAGCTGAGCCCGGAGACCACTGTTCCTCGGCTGTCCCCCACCCCACAGGCCTGTGCTGCGGCTGTGGAATGATCAGTCTTGACAAGTTCATTGGCTGCCTGTTAAAAGTCCATTTTTCTGGGCCTGAGCAGGCGCCGGGCAGGCGGGTCTGGAGGCCTCACTGTGGACCAGCTGCTGCAGCCGCTCACCACACAGCATAAATATGAGTCTCCCAGAACGAGGCTCGAGGGCGATTGTCTGGCTGATGGACGTGACTGGGCTGCTTGCCCACATTCCTCCCGGGTCCTGCCCGGCTCAGCAGGACCCTTCCAGAACCCTGGAAGGCTAGGTGTTGGCTGACCTTGGGCCTCTGGCAGGATTCAGCCCCCAAAACCCCATGGGGAAGAATTCTACCCGTGGGAAGAGGAGGGAGGAAGAGGGGGTGTTAGGTGGGGCGTGCCTGACCTTCACCTGCGAGCCCCTCCTCATCTGCGTAGCAGGAAGCCTCTTTGTGCTTCGAACCTGCTCTGGCCTGGCAGCACCTTCAAGGCAGAGGGGATGACACCTTCTGACTCGTGCCCTCCTTGCCCATGGCCTTGCTCTTTCACCTCAGACTTGGCTGTGAACCCTGACCTCAGTGCCTCCATCCTTCGGGCATGTGGGTTGGGTGCCAGACTCAGTGGCAGGTGCTGGGATTGTAGTGACAGGATTGTCACTCCACTAAACAGAACGATTTGGAACAGGGACATAGTGTGGCTGGGGGCTATGTAGCCCATGGTCACAGCCTCTGGGAGGAAGTCACACCTATGGGCTGAGACCTGGGCCTTGGTGACCCTCAGTTTCCAAATCTGCAAAACGGAGATGGGCCCCGCCCCCTCTGCACGTTGCAAAACACAAATGGGACTGTACGGGTGGAGGGTCCCGCGCATGCAGGTACATGGCCCCAGGGCCTTTGAACAGATGTCCTGCGCGACTGGTTCTTCTCACTGTTGACGGCTTCCTAAGCTTCCATGTGAATCAGGGGCATCCAGAAAACGTACGAAAATTAACTTACATATTCTCAGCTCCCCCAGCGATTCAGCAGGGCGGGACCCTGGAATCTGCATTTCTACAAGTACCCCAGGTGACACCTGGGGCTCACAGGAGATACTTGGAGAATCACAGTCTAGATGCCCCTGAGGGAGACCCAGCATCCCTCCCCCAACCTCCAAGGCTCGGCTCCATGGTGGCAGTTTTGGGGAGCAATGTGGCCCAGCCCCGGCAGACCCAGGAAAGCTGCTCTGACAGCCGGCGTCTGTCTGCTCTCAGATCCGGGCGGCGTTTGCCCACTGGACTGTGTGAAATGCCGCTTTGAAATAACCAGCTGTCAGAATCCCAGCGTCCTGAGTTTATTAACACGCGGAACACCTTCCGGGAGCCTGATGGGGAATATTAAGTATCAAGGCTGGCCTGGAACGAGGCTCAGTAGGAAGCGGGGGTCAGGTCTGGCAGCCTGAGGGACAGCAAGGCGCACTTCATCCCACGGGAGGGAAGAGCCGTCCCCCAGAGGCGGCGGCCGTGGCAGGTGGTGGGTGGAGAATGTCCTGGGTGGGTTTGGGCCACTCTGAGAGGTCCAGCCGGGGGGCTTCTGCCCGCCATCTTCCTGCCGCCTTCCTGGTCTGAGTGAGGCTTTGTCGCAGACCTGGGCATCTCATCAGTATGGATCACGCGTGACGATGTCATAACCCCTGCTAATTATACGTCCCTGCTATCACTCGCCGCCAGCTGTGGGAATGGAAGCGGGGTGATTCGGGGCCAGGAGAACGAGCCCCTGTCCCTGCACGTTGACTCACGGAGCTGCCATATATACACACATTCATTTATTTGCAAGACGTAGTCCTTTTGAAATGTGTTCCTCCTTCCCACCCCAGCAGGGCCACCTCTGAGCTCCCGCCGCAGCGAGAACCTGCGTTGTCGCATCTGGGGGCCTGAGCGGTGACGCAGGAGCAGGGCCGCTCTCCCAGGAGAGACCCGGCTGCGTGTGCTGATGCCGCCTGCACTGAGAGCTCTTCTTCCTGAGTCACTTGCATTCTCCTAATGCTCAGCTAGGCTGCACCACTGTGCCTTTCTGTTTGCAAAGGATTTGTCTCTCTGATGAGCAGGCTGTCAAAGACATCAAGTAAATGAGTGGAGGGAGAGAGAGGAAAAAGGAAAAGATAATTTACAGGAATTGGAATTGAAGGTTTAAACCTGGTGCAGGCCGAGGGGCTGTGGCTCAGGCAGCCCATCCCACTTCTCAAGGGCAGGGGCCCTTCCTCTGTCCAGTCAGACTAGTCTCAGGAGCGGGGGGTGCGCAGGGGCGGATGGGATGCAGGGCTCATCCGGCTCACGTCATCCGACCAGACCTGTCTTCTCTGCCGACTGTCAGCGGCTCTCGCCCTTGCCCGGCTCTTCTATGAGATTCGCACACCTTCCCAACCACCTGCTCAGGACCCTCCCAGTCCTCCCATGGCTGTGGGGCTGGATCGCATGCGACTGAGCACTCAAGACCGCCCCCACCCCCCGCCAGTCCTTGTCCTTTATTTTATTTTATTTTATTTTTTTTAATTGTTTTTGACAGACAGAGACAGAGATAGAGAGAAGGGGGTAGGCCCAGAGCAGTCTCCATAGTTGTCCATCATCAGTTTTCGACATGGTTTCATTCCACACAGGTGGGCGAGGGCCTCGCAGGGCAGGAACTGGGCTGGGGGCCTCCCGCATGGGAAGCACACCCCAGTTCAGCATATGGGTCCACATGGGCCAGGGCTGGGATTTGATCCTCAGTCCCCAGGGCTGCAAAGCGAGTCCTTTAGCCGCTGAGCCTTCCTGGCTTTCCCCAGTCCTTGTCCTGTCACATGTCCCCAGTTACCTGGATAAATGACTTGTGAGCGTGTGAATGAGTCGTCCCACACTTGTCTTGAATAGACCCATCTTCTCTGCACCTTTGCTCCTGCTCTTTTCTCTGCCCCGAGTACCTTCTCCCTTGACTCCATATGTGCACACTGCATCTGCTTCTCCAGGGCCACATGAAGTGCCCCCTCCTCCAGGAAGCCTCCCCTGATGGCTGACAGCCCTCCTGCTCTTTTGTGCTCCCACCGCAGCTTGCCTCCAATCCTGAGCACACTTCACAGCCTGCCCTCTTTTAGCTTTGCCCAGTTCCACATCTTTTTTTTTTCCTTACATGGTGCCTTGTAGAAATGGAATTATATGGTATAGTGTCCTCTGCACATATTGTATATACTTTTATATACTGTATCTTTTACTCAGCTCAGTGTTTCTGAGATTTGTCCATATTGTTGCACGAGTGAACAGTTCATTACTTTTATTGCTGAGCAGTATTCCTTTGTATAGAGACACCATGACTTCTGTATCCCTTCACTTATTGATAGACACTTGGGTTATTTCCAGTTTGGGGCTATTATGAATAAAGCTGCTGTGAACATTCACATACCAAGCTTTGTGTGGACATATGAGAGCTTCTAGAAAAAAATCCAGCCAGAAATGCCTCTATTTTTTATATTACATGGCTGGATACTTTTTGGACAGCCCCCCTATATCTTCATTTCTCTTGGGTAGATACTTAGGGTGGAATTGCTGGGTTATAGGTAGAAATGCTAGACATTTTCTAAAGTGGTCATGCCATTTCACACTCACTCCCGACGTGAGGGAGTTTTAGTCACTCTACATTCTTGCCAGCATTTGGAGGTGTTGGTCTTTTCTTTTCTTTTTCACCTTCCCCGCTCTCTCGAGGACAATTAGTGGTATCTATTTTTGGTTTCAATTTGCATTTCTGTGATGGCTGGTGATCCTCAGTTTTCATGTGTGTATTGGATCTTTTGTGACGTGTCCGTTCCAGGCTTTTGCCCACTTAATCAGGTTGGTTTTCCTTTTACTGCTGATGTGTAGGAGGATTTTTTTATATATTCTGGATATGAATGTTTTTTTCCCAATCTGTAGGTGTTTCATTCATCTTTTTAAAGGTGTCACTGGTGAGCTGAAATTGACTCAGCCCCCTCACTTTGGATTATAGATGATTCTTGGGAGTGTGAAATGAGATAATGTCACGTGCCAAGTGCACATCAGGGGCTCCGAAGGGGCTCATTTCCTTTGCCCTGCTCCCTCCTGCCAAGGTCTTCCCAGGTCCGGTTCTCTAACTGGAGCAGATTTCCTCTCCTCTCTATCCACCCACCTACCCTTTACTCATTCTGGAAAGCTCAGTCTAAATGGGCCTCCGGCACCAAAGTCCTTAGAATTCCCCAACCTGTGGAAACAACCGAAAAGCTGTGGGTCAAACAGCCATGACTCTCACAAAGGGCTTTATGTTGTCTCACTGGCTTCTGGTGATGCGAGGCTCTGAAGCCCATTTTGCTGAGGAAGAAACAGGGCTAGAGAAAGGCCAGGTGACTCACCATCGTTACTGGTACAGCCAGGCTGCAGATGGAGTCACCACATTCACAGGCTGCTGACTTAATCCCGTGCTTCCCCTCCCTGCTAGGATCCCGGCCCCTCCCCTACCCTGTTCGGATCCCAGCCCCCCCCCCCTCCACCTTGCTCGATCCCTGCAGGGCCATCTCCCAGGGTCTGCATAAGGCTCCTGGGATAAGTGCCACTAGCCAGGCATCACCCTGCCCTGTCTCAGGGTGCACGGGCCAGGAGACACGTGCGCTCCAGCCATCACAATGGATGGTGATGAGGAGCATGCACAGCAGATGGGGAGCGCTGTCTTCTCTGCCTGGGGTTGGGAGAAGGGGGGGCCCCAGAGGCATCTGCTCAGGGGACCAGCCTATGGACAAGCACCTGCTGGGCAGCAGGGGTGCTGGGAGGTGACCTTGGAGAGGTCAGTGAGGGAGATCACACAACATTTGGATTTCATCCTGAGAGCCAAGGGCAGCTTTAGGAGAATTTGAAGATGGGGAGGGCACAGGGCTAAGGGACAGTTGGGATAAGAGGCTGGATGGTGGGGCCAGGAAGCTGCTTTCAAATGAGGCCTGTGGGACAGTTTCCCTGAAGTCAGTCCAGAAGAGGCCTGATCCAGGGCAGAGGCAGAGGGCACAGGGGTAGGGGACACATCTCATCTCTGACCCAGGGGAGCTGCTGGGAGCTCAGTAGCTGTGATATAAGTAGAACACAGCCATGGGCACAATCACACAGTACGACCAACATCCCAAAGGGCAAACTGGTGAGTTTACTGGAGAGAAACATCATGCCCCATGTCTGGGAGCAAGTGGGACCCCTGGGAACAGACATGTGGGTGTGCTGTCCCCAGAGGTGGCTTTGGGATGAGCCAGGGGTGAGCCTGGGTGCAGAGCACGGGGAGCGGGGAGGTGAGGGAGGCTGGAGGATCTGTGTGGTCACACGGATGTGGGGTTTGCCTTGGCCTCCGGAATTCTGCTCTTCAAAGAAATCCCTTAATCTCAGCCAGGTCTCATCTCTGAAGGATGGATTAATGGCAGCCTCTGGCACGAAGTCGTTTGGGGATTTAATGCCAACTGCATGTAAAGAAAGCACTTGGCGTGCAGTTACTCCCTGAGTGCTGATTCCGGATGTTCCGCCCAAGTCCCCACTAAAGTTTCCCGTATGTTGTGTGCCCTGCCCTGTTCCTGGCAGCAGCCCGCTGTCCAATACCCAGCTTGTGCGAGGCACGGGCGTGGGAGCTGTTTCTCGGGAAAACCCATCACTAGTGCGCCACCCCCACCCCAATCCACAGCAGCAGCGAGGCCAGGGGCCTTGGGCCGAATGTGCCCCTTGGGGAAGGTCTTCCTGTCGCTGCTCTAGTTAGACAGACATCACCCTCTGGCAGGGTTTCCGGGCTGTGCCCACTAGGCAGCTAAGGAGCTAAAATCAAAGGCAACTTCCCCCCAAGGAGATTTTTCAACATCTATTCGTGCTGCGCCACTGCCCGAGCGTCCCACCGCCCCTAGCGGGCTGAGCCTACTCACGCCACAGGCCTTGCGCTGCCGGGCCGCCCGCCCACGTGGCTCCCTAGCCGGGCAGGGGCGTGGCGGGCCGGGGGCGTGGCGTGGCGTGGCGGGGGCGTGGCGTGGCGTGGCGGGGGCGTGGCGGGCAGGGCCGGGGGCGTGCCGTGGCCGGGGGCGTGCTGGGGGCAGGGCGGGGGCGGAGCCGGGTGGGGCGTGGCCGGGGCCCGGGGCGGGGCGGGGGGCGGAGCCGGGCGGGTCCGGGGCGGGCCGGGGCGGGCCGGGGGCGTGGCGGGGGCGGAGCCGGGCGGGGCGTGGCCGGGGCCCGGGGCGTGGCGGGGCGTGGCGGGGGCGGAGCCGGGCGGGTCCGGGGGCGTGGCCATGCGTGGCCGGGGGCGGGCCCGGGGCCAGCCGGCCTGGCCCGAGGAGGACACGGTGAAGATCTGTGCTTACCTCCCACCCGCGGCCAGTGGGAGGCTCAGGCTTGTGAACGTGCCCAGATTGCTTGAAAAACACTGTTATTACTGAAAACCAGAAAACCTCCCTTATTTCCAGGGCAAAAGGAGGCAGAAAACTGATAAGTGCCTTAATAAGCGACTGCCATTGGCTCAACAATCGCTCTTAAAAACGGTCAATTATGTAGATCTGAGAACCTGGGTAATAAAGCTTTTAGGGGCATTTTTAAAGTCCGAGTAGTGTCAGTAGTGGTGTTATTAATTTCCAGCTCAGAGACAGTATTTAAAACATGACCATCCTCTGGAGGAAGGGAGCATTCATTCACTAACAGGCATTCGGGGCGCTTTTCACTGTGTGCTGAGTGTGGGGTGTCTCATACTGGAGCCAGGCCCAGGCGGTCCTAACTGGACTCGACCTTCCTTTTCTCTGGCCAGAGGCCTCTATTCCTCCTCGGAGCCACATCCTTGCAGACGCCGCTGCCCCGGATGGCCACCAGGGGGAGCTTGGGCCCTTAGAAAAAGGCTGCTCTCCGGCAGCGCAAAGCGCAAGGAATGCTCTGCGTCAGTGGCTTTTCCATCTGGGATTTCCAAAGCGAGGCTGGGAGGGGGCGAGCGTGGTGGGCGACTTGCCTGGGCAGTATTTGAAGGAGCTCCGGAGAGCGGGCGTTACATTTCCCGTAGGGTAGACCGAATGTCCCTGAGGGTGGGTGGGCCATAGGGGCATGCCATCAGGGGACCCGGGCACAGTGTTTACAGCGCTGGGCCATAGGGTGAGAAAAGGACCCTCTCTAGGACTCCCATCAGTCCTGTCTTGGGGAAGCAGGCAGTTTGGTGCCAGCCTCTGGCTTTTGCTAATCTCTCTTTTGAATGAAGGGCAAGCAGGACGAGGCAGGGGTGTTCAGCAGGCAACAGTATCCAGTGGCAACTGACAGTCATCGTTTTCATTCCTGGGCACCTTTGATAAGTGATACTATTTTTACACATACCATCGTGACGCACTCTGTCCTTTCACTGTGGGTTTATTTAAGTCAAAAATAAAGGGAGTCAGTTTAAAGAACAATATTAAGTAAACAATAGTACTGGCGGTGTGTGGATACATCCTGATGCGTATGCAGGAATGACGGTAGTGGAGGGGAGAGCACAGGTTTGGAGTCACAGGTAGAGCTGCCTCTGACTGCCAGTGGGCAGGACCTTGGACCTCTGAACCTCAGTTCTCCGATCTGTAAAACAGGGCTGGTTACAGCTTCTCAGGAGGGTTGCTAGGAGGGGCAAATGAGGTAGCGCATGACAAGTACCTAGCACAGGGCCAGGCACATAGTAGGTGCTTAATCATCGTGCATTGTTGGGCATGTTAGTTTGTGGCAGGGTGCATGGGGGCTGTAGTCTGGAGGGAGCATGCCTTTTGTGTAGAGAGGGCAGAAGGAAGTGAGATGCTTGAGGCACTGTCATGGGGGGGCCAGGGAACCAGAGACACCCCCACAGACACTGGGAGGAGAGTGCATCTCCTCTGGCCCCGCCTCGGCCCTGCCCCGGCCCCGCCCCCCAGCAGGAAGCCAGGTCCCTGTCCTTCCTTCCTGTTGGGAGAGAAGAAGCTTCCTACCCCTGCCCCCGCCACTCCAATTTCCTTCTTTTAAGATTTAATTCAGAATCACAAGTGTTCATAATCAGATCCCTGGCAGTGTTAACTTTGGAGCTTCCTATCCTGGAAGGTCCCTTTTTTTGCTGAAGTTCAATATTAACCATCAGTGAGAACAGGCTGTCTCCCCAGGGAGCCAAGGTTCCAGCTGATGAGAATTACAAACACTCTCCCACTAGCAGGCTAGAGGGGCGCACCTGAAAAGTATTAATGAGCTCGCCAATCCCTCTCTCCCCTCCCTCCTTCTGCAGGAATTTACTGAAGGCACACTGGGTGTTAAGATTTTAATCTTTGCCCAAACCAGGAAAGCCTCCTTCTCTGGCAGAAGCCTAATTTCAGTTCTTTAAACACAAGCCAAAGGCAGAAATTCCAGGACCCGTGTCAGTTGGAGCAATCAAAGAATGCTTCTCTTGTTCGCCTGCTTCCGGTATTTACACAACGTTCAGGTTACACATGCGTTGCTTTGAGCTGTCCGCCTGTGCGAATCAATCTTGTTGGTCTGTTTGCTTTGTTTTCAACTTTCTGGTGGAAGAGCCTGCTTCCCGCTTCCCCGGGGCAGCGATCAGCGTGTCCTCTGAGCCTGGCTGGCTCCTTACCACCCTCCATGCCCGCCTACCATGCCTTTCTCTGCTCCAAGCCTGTGTGTGCACGCCCTCTCTCGGGCCCTGGCTCTGGGCCCCAGGCTTTTCCTTTCCTGCCGCAGGTTGTGGGGGTTAGGGGCCTCCTGCAAAGCCCCCTCTGATGACCTGAGCAGCTCCTCCCACCGCTGGAACGCTGCCCCTCCAAAGCAAGTGAAAGCATTTATTTTTACTCTGCATAGTCCCCGAAGGATCTGAGGTGACCGACATGAAAACAGTGATGCCACATAACGAAATACACATAACAGCAAGGGGGATGCTCTTCATGTCACGATGCGCCAATTCTTGTGTCTGTTGGTCCTCCCTTCCCCATCCTGTTCAGAAAGGTCATGCCTGTCACATGATTTGAGTAGACAGGTGCCATGCTTGGTGACCTCTGGAGTTTAAATGTGAAGATTCAAGGCTTTTCCTGGCTCCCCCCGTGTACATCGTCAGTGATTTGTTTCCCAAAGTGGCTGATCTGGAAAGCGCGGCTCCCTCTCAGCCTTCTTTATATTCTCATCTGTTCTTGACCAGCACAAGAGGTGGCCATAACCTGGTGGCCTTCCTGGCACGAGGAGAATGTTATAAAAAGGGGCAGAGAATTCACCGGGGCCAGGCAGCCCCCTGAGCTGGCCCCGATAGGCCCTCTCTGGGGGCCTGGGACCTTTCACGTGGGTGCCGGTCTACACAGGGTTCCACGGGCTTACAGAACCTTCTGGCCTCGAGGAGACATTGTCCAGGGTCTGGTTTGAGAGCCCAAGCCCCCCAGGGACAGGCGAAGGTTTTTGTGAGGAGGCTGAGTTTACTCGTTGGGAGGCTATGGGGCCCGGGAGCCAGGAGTGACATATGTGAGCTCACAGGACATGGTGGTGGCCGCAGGTATGCGTTTCCTTTCTCACCGGAATCCGTCTCACTGAAAGACCTGCAGCCCTGCTGGGCAGGCATGTGACCTGTATGTGTGAATGCAAAGGCGACAGGGGGCCCTTCTGGTGCCCGCCGTTCCATGCTGGACTGTGAGGACTGGGAAGACTGTGTCGGACAAGATCAGGAAGGAGCCTGGGAAAGGACCAAGTTTGAATCCCAAGTTTGGTTTGTTCCAGGCCAGCCCTGTGGCTTCGGCTGGTGTGGAGGAGGGGCTCTGGGCGTTCAGAGTCCCCTGCCAGGCTGAGAGATTCGAGGGTGACTAGTGGTGCCGTCTGCAAAGGGCCCAGCACGGCTGCTTCGCTTTACCGTCTCTGCTCACTCGGCAGGGAGGTCAGGGCCTGCCGCTCCTCCACGGTCCCTCGTGCTTCGGGGCAGCAAGGCACAGACAGAGCCAGGCCTGTGTGCTCAGGGGCTCTGCACTGACGAGGCCCCTGCCCTTGGGGAGCCTGGCTCTTGCACACGGTGGACCGCATATAAGCAGGTGCCTGCAGTGAGGAGCCCGGGAGGCCAGGGCCTGGGTAAGCTCTAGGAGGAAGTGCCTGACCCCCTGGGGGGCGGGGGGGGGTTGAGGACGGCAGGAAACCAGCTGAAGCAGGCAGGGGAGAGGCCTGGAGGAGAGGAACTACCAGATCCTGTGGGGGATTCAAGGATTGAGGTGTGTGAGGGGCATACTTTTTGAATGGGGGTGGGGAGTGGGGGCGGGCTACGAGAGAGGGGCCGGATCCGCAGGAAGGGCCAAGCTTTCCAGCTCCCCTCTGCCACCTGGGGACAGGTTCTGGAACTGGAGCGCTCTCAGTGGGGGTCTTCAGCGGCTGGTAGCTCGTTGCCCTCGTCCAGCGGGGGCCCTGCTCCCTGGTGTTGCCATGTGAGAGGTTCCGGAGCTAAAGCGGGACGGCGTGGGGTCCCCGCACGCTCCACGCCGGCTTTTCTGTCCCGCTGTGTGTGTGCCAGAACCCTGCCGTTTTCCCTGTCTGTGAGACCACCCACTCTGTCCTGATGCTTGAGGCCCTCCGAGTCTTTAATCCGGAGACTTTTAATCTTCCCGGCCTCAGCCCTTTCAGAAACGGGCTTCAAAGCTTCGTAGGTGAGACGCCGCGGCCGTGGCTAGCGCACTGAGGCCCTGATGACAGGGGAGGCCGCCCTGTGAGACCCCGGGAGGTGTGGAGGGCCGTGACTGGGAGTGACAGGGCCCCCTCCCCACCAGGCTCCCCCCCCTGCCTGCTGTGGGGGCTTCCCTGCGGAGCGCTGCCCCCTCAGGCCGCCGGCCCCTTCCTCACATGCTGGCGTGTCTCCCAGCCACGTCCTTCATTGGAAATTGCCCTGGACCGTGAGGAGCTGCTTCACCCCAAACAGAGCTTATTCTCATAGCTGATGACTGGGTGATGGAGGAGGGGCCCGTTCCGAAGGCCTGGTCCCCCTGGCCTCAATTTAGGACAACTCCAAGGGCCCACCTGGCTCCGGAACTCCTTGGAGACCTCAGTGGCCACCATGTCACCTCTGGCGTCGCGGCCAGCTCCTTCCTGTGCCCGACCCCACCTTCCCCGCTCCCTTTCAGGCGTATTTCCTGGGCCCACTCAGGGATAAGTGTTCTTCCTGAGACTTTCCATCCTGGAGTCTGTTTCTGGGGAGCCCACTCTGAGGCCTGGCCATCAGCCAGGGGGAGCAACGGAGAGGGCGATGAGGCGGCCCAGGAAGAACAGCTCCGATGTGGACACCTGGAGCGTGGAGACCAGAGCCCTTCCGCCCCCGCTCTCCGGACCTGGTCCCTGCAGGGGTGGGTGTTCCCGCAGTCCCGCGGCACAAGCTGGGCCCTTCATTCAGACCACCACTGGGTCCCCTTCACCTGTGCCCTGGGATTTGGTCACACTCGAGGCTTGTGAGGAGCTGGGCCGGCACAGGACAGCCTCTTGTAAAGATGGGATCGGGGGTCTCAGCGGGGCCCGTGGGTCTGGAGGAAGCTTCCTGCATCCCACAGATGAACTCAGGAAGGCTGTGTCTGCAGAGTGGTCCCCAAGGGCCACACGAACAAGAGGACCCCTGCCATGGACTTCATGCGGGTGCCTCCCAGAACTCACTTGTAGAAACCCACTCCCCAGTGCGACAGTATGTGGAGGTGGGCCAAAGTCAAGGTGTTGGCAAGAGCCCTCCGGGGGCTCGGCCTGTCTCTCTGCCGTTTCTAGCTGTTCGAGGCCGCCTGCTTTCCACCTTCAGAGCCAGCTGTGGCCACTGGAGTCTTTTACACATCACAGCACATCTAACTCTTCTCCGGCTTCCACACTGTAAGGACCCTGATGGCCCCACTTGGATAAGCCGGCCTACTCCCCATGTCAGTGTCAGCCAATAGCCATCGAATTCCATCTGCAACCTTAATCCCACCTGCGACTTTAGTTCTCTGGCCACGTAGCCTAACATAGTCACAGGTTCTGTGGGTTATCCCCCATCACATCATCCTGTGGCTATTAGCAGCCCCTGTGCTGGCTGTCTTTGCCTTCTCTGTCACTTCCCTGCTGGTGGTCCCTGTACCTCCCAAGTCAACGACTTACAAATAAACCCTTTTAGGATCTTCTGGGGGTAAAGCAAACCAATACACCCAGCAAAGGCATCTAATGAAAGACACAGCTCAAATAAAGTAAACCCGGCTGCAGAGACTCAAGGCTGAAGCCGTGAGTTGTGATTGGACCTGGCTCAGGTGGGTGCTGCTGGGCGTGGGCCCCTCTGCGACCTGCAGAAGGAAGTGCCCAGGTGGAGGCAGCCACTAACCTCCACCCACCTGCCAGGTCACAGGCGTCACTGTGCTGATGACTCATTCTCCTCACTGAGCAAATTGCAACTTTAAGTAATTGCTTGAATCAAAGTTATGTATTGGATCCTTAGTACACATCCGATTGGAAGCTGGTTTTGGTGAGCCTCCATCACTATGGAAACGGAAAATATGTCTTCCATTTGCTGGTGATGTTCCTCAATGATGATGTGGTTGCTAACGCATGCAGGTTTAGCCATCAGGGACTCGGAGCACATTTTGGAATCGCCTTAGGATTACTCCTGTCGTCAAAGGAGTTTTTCATGATGACAGCGCTGGCTGAGGCTGATTGCACGCTTCCTCTACACGGTGGAGTCTGTAGCAAGACAGTCGTCCAGTTCCCTCCGATGGGTGTGCTGGGCGGCCTGGGGCGGGCAGAAGCCTCTCTGGGCTGCAGCAGGAGGTTGGAGCTCATGTGGTGTAACCAGGCGGCCTGTCTGCGGCGAATGGCGCTCCTTCTGGGAACGATGCACGTGGAAGTGCGAGTGCGTGTGGAAGTGTGAGCATGTGTGGAAGTGTGAGCGTGCACAGGGCGCCTTTGGGAGGAGCAGTGTTGGCTGCTTTGCGTATGAAATGCTCTGCTAGTCAGCTGCCGGGGCGCTTGTTCAAAAACTGCTCTGAGTTAGGCAGTTGAGAGGGAATGATTATTTTCATAACTGCGGGATGTTGGAGTATTTTGCAAAGAACAAGTCCTCATTTTTGCGACAAGCCTCACTGAGGCGGAACAGCTCATTTTATGGAAGCCTGCCTGGGAGGGTTTATTTACCTAGTTAGAGAACCACGACACACGCGGGGTGTGGCCCTGGCTCCGTCACGCGCCAGTCTGAGCGGGACAGGCTGAGAAGCGGAGGCCCAGACGCAGGGAGAAAGGGACCAGGGCGGCCGGCTTTGGAAGGGACAGCGACACAGCTTTGGGGAAGTCGCTGTGAGTCTGGGTCACCCAGCCGAGTGTTAGGAGCTGCACAGGGGGGTGGGGGCAGGGCGACTTCAGCCCCCCCCATTCTACAAGCTCTGCATCAGGAGGAGCTGTCCCATCCCTCTGCGTGATGGCCGAGGCCACCGTAATTTGCAGATATTTTTCAAAATGTACCACAGAGCTGTCCTGAAGAACAGATTTCTGTTTGACACAAGGCTCTTGTTTAGTAAAACACACCCACCCACCCAAACCTGCTTGGCTTTGTATTATCAGAATCCTCCTTGAGGCACGGATGAAGCAGATTTTAGTTTATTAGAAGAGGCACGTTTTCTGTTTCTTGGCTTCAGGAGCACAACCCCCAGACAGGGACTGAGACCCGGGAGGTGAGCACGTGGCCCGGGAGGGCGAGGGAGGAGACAGGCCCCTGCTCTCCTCCAGATGCCTAGAGCCTCCGTTCCCGAGGGCCGGCGGCCACGTGTGCGCCGTTCGCTGTGGCTGGCACTGTGCAGGTGCTCAGCAACTATGCTGTAAACAGATGAATGGATGAGCTCACTCGTCCCCCCACAGCTCGTCGGGTAGGTTCTAACGCCCTCCTGTGCATAGTCCTGGGCTTCCTGGCACCTCCCGACTCCTGGGTGTGTCTGTCTGCTTGTTTCCGGCCCCACCCCCAACCATTTCCCTGGCTTTTTGGCTCCATCAGCTATTGTAGGACCTTCAGACCTCACCTGGGCATTCTGAGAGTCCCCCAGCATCTCACACGAGCCCCTCTTTCAGGGCACCCTTATCTTCTTCCTGCTCCCATCCACCTTGGGGCTGTCCGTGGATTGTACCCTCTTGGGGACCACGGGGGACGTGGTGTCTGCGCTCAGAGCTCTCTCCTGATGCTCATGGGGCTGCCCGGCCTCAGGGCCCAACCCCGGGTGCTCCACGCGCCCACGCTGCGCTGTGTGACACGCAGGCCTGTCTCCTACTGGCTGTTAGAAGTTGTCACCTGGAGGCTCCCTGGCGCTATCTGAGCTTCCAGTTCCGCGCGATGGGTGTTCCTTCAGCAGGAATAAGGGCAACTCCATGCGTGCTGCCCGTTCCACCCCAGGGCTGGGGGCTTCACTCAGAGCACTGCTCTCAGTCTCTAGATGCCCCTTTGCTGAACTGCGCCCCAAGTCCCCTCACCAGCTGGGGAAAAGTCGCATTTGAGAGTACGTATCACGTTGGTCTCTAGCTCCTCTGGGCATAACTTTTCTGCATGTTGACAGGGAATGTCTCCATGCCTTAAAAAATGACCAACTAGAAGACATGAAATTCCATCGATTTCTGCAGATTCTTCCTTTAGTCTAGAAAGACAAGGACTCTTGGCTGCCATGGAACTGGGTCGATAGGTTGTACACGTCAGAACAGGTTTTTACCACAGGTTGGTATTGGATGTCATCATTAGAACAGACCTCACATCTGTACTGGCCCATCTCCCTCAGAGTTCGTGGGGATAATTTTAACAGCTGTTCAAATCCTTACAACCAGGGCGACGTTGTCCCCATTTTACAGATGAGGCAACTGAGGCTCAGGGAGGCTAAACAAGCAGCCCTGTCTCCTGCCGTATCACCCTGCACGCTCCCGACCTCGTTCAAGCCCCTGGTCCGAGTGAACTATTGCTTAAGAGCAAGGGGCCTTTCAGCCTTTTGACTGAGGGAGCTCATCCCTGGCCTCTGCTCCTTCCAGTTAATATTGCTGTGAAACAAATGACAGTAATACTGAGCAGCCAAGAAACACAGAGGTAGCAGCGCTCACAGGTTCTGTGGGTCTGAGCTCAGATGGCATGGCGGGGATGGCGTGTTAGCTGGGAAGACTCCCGATTGGGGGTCGAGTTGCCAGCAGGGTCTGGCATCACCTGGAGGCTCATGCATTCGTTTGCTCCTATTTATGTCTGCTGTGTGGGATGGGGTGACCGGGACACTAGGCTGGGCCCCCGGGGCTGCCTTCCTGTGGCCTCTCTCCTGAGCGTGGCTTCCTCCTGCCCAAGTGCCCTCAGAGAGGCTGCGCTCCTGACACGGCTGCTCCGAGCTGGTGCTGCTGAGAATGCTGTCAAAGCTGCGTGACCTTACGACTCAGCACGGTCGATTCTGCCGAATCCTATTGTCAGACTTGTCGCACGCCGACTTAGACCCGAGAGAGGCGAAGTGGACCCCACCTGCCACATGGAAGGGCACCCGGGCCACAGTGTGGACAAGGCTCCGGGAAGGGGGATGTTGTGTTTGTGGGGAACACGGCGTGCCGGTCTGCTCAGACCCTGGAGGACAAGCCGACCTGCTGTCCATTAATAGGTTCTGCAAATGGGTTGTGATTTATAAACGAACATAAATGCAGCCCAGTAATGGGCTCTTCTTAGGGACAGGAAGGCTGGTACACTTCATTCTCAATTATACTTCCTGTGAGCAGCACACGCACGCATGCACGCACACACACACACACACACACACACACACACACACAGCCCAGAGGAGTACGAAGCAGGGCTGTCCTTCATGCTTAGCCAGCATCGCACGGTGGCTCTTACCGCCTGGGCGCTCAGGGAGCCCTGCTCCTGCAGCCGCTTCCTTGGGCACTTTCTGGTCTCTCCTGCCCTGTGGCTCCTTGGCCCCCTGCCCCTGTGGGTCCCTCTGCTCATGAGCCCGGTGTTGGGGGTGGGTCTGAAGCTTGCAGGCCCCTCTGGTTCTCCTCTGCCACCTGCAGCGAGTGGGGAACAGGGACTCTGGGTCAGTTGGCTCCGGACCTGGCGACTACTGGACCTCTCCCCTCACGTCTCCACGCGCCGTGACACCCAAAGCGTGTTTCCTGTGCTGCCGTGACCCAACGCCTGCTTTGGTTACGGAAGCCGTGGGAAGGTGGCCCCATTCCCCACCCCTGCTCTCTCATCTCGGGGTCTACGGACTTTTGCCTCCCCTTGGTTTATGCTTTGGGGATTGGGGAGGTGGGGGTCAGGGGACTTCTGAGCCTGAGCAAAACCCCCTGAGGAAAGGCAGACTCTGCCCTCAGGCCACACAGCACACTTAAACCCATTAGGCAGAAACTCTCCCTCCTCAGAGTCAAATGCATGGTGATGAAAAGAGAACCGTCTCTGGGTGGTGGACACATAGTACAGCACATAGGCGATGTATTGTAGAATTGCACACCTGGAACCTATGTAATTTTTACTAACCAATGTCACCTCATATCTTTAACAATTAAAAAACAAAACAAAACTCCCCCTCCTCAAGACACTTCCCATCTGCAGGAAAATTGAAATACCGGTATATGGATATTTTCTAGCACCAGTCTCTACTGCCATCTGTTGGAAGTTTTTGGCAAGATGCACATCTGTGATTATGTAAGAGGGCTCGCTGGAAAGAACCCAGCCGTTGTCAATACGTAGGACGGAACCGTTACGTGGCTGGATACTTCCCGGACAGCCCTCTTACATGATGTGTTAGATGCCCCCCTAGGTGTGGCACCCTTGTACCACCTGCCTGTGGTGGCCATTCAGGAAGATGAATCTGACTAAAAGAAAGAGTTTCTGGAATGTTCTAAAGACTAGAGGACGAGATTTATGGCTTAAAAAAATGTTTCTGTTTTGATTTGTCACCCTGGTCCTGCCCAGTGTGACTCTCTGGATCTCTCTGTGCTCCCCGCGCCCAGCCATTCCTGACCCTGCCCGGGGTCTGGGGGTGGGGGTGGGGGGAGTCCTGTTTGAATGCAAGGCGGTGGGGGTGGCCCAGCATCTCACCAGCCCCTTGGTCTGGCGCTTCAGCTTCCCTAGTGGGCCGATAGCTCTGCTCCCTGACCCGGCTCTCGCCTGCCCTGGCGCCTTGGGGTATGCGTCCTTAGCTACTGGCTGGATTCCCGCTGGGGATGGACTTGATCACTGGACCTCACTGACTGGGACCCTGTGGATGGGTTATATGGGAGTGTTAGTCATCCTCCTTTGGGGTCAGCCTTACAATGTCCATTCATTCAGGCACGCGCTCCTGGTTCAGGAGGTAATCATGAAGAGTCCACACTGTGCAGCACCAGGCTTGGCACTGGGGGGCCAAGGGGGAGGAAAACAAGCACAAGGGATGGAGCAGACACCTCTGGTGTCCTGCTGCTCACATTCCATGGCCAGCTCTGACTTCAGCCCCAGCTACAGTGGCTGGTGACATCACAGGGCCACCTCCCTCTTACAGAGTCCACTTCACGCATGTACCAGGTGCCTGTTCTGCCTCAGAACCTTCTCTGGTGTGGTGGGGGCTTCTCAGTGCACACGATTCTGGAGTGTGGGGCACGTGTTTAAGTGTACCTGGGGCATGCTTTAGTGAAGTATGATGAGACACCTAGACACGGATGATTGTCATGGAAGGGAGGGGCAAGGCTACTAGACTAAGTTCATGATTGAATAATTTGAATAATTTGGGGGGCTTTGGTCTCTGGGCTATAGGTGATCCCCAGTTGCCCAGCTCCTGGCCTGGGTGATTTAGGGCAGGAGGGATATGGGCCCGGTGTGTGAGTGAGAGTTTCCTATAGGAGATGGTGAGGGGTGTGAGCTCTGGATTGGTTGGTCTGTATATGAGAGGCATGCTCACAGGGAAGTCATTTGTCCTCTCTACAGTAGACTTCCTAGGATCAAGGCACCAAGTGCCAGAGCATCAAGAATACAGAAAAACTGAGGAAGCCGGGATGGCTCAGTGGGTTAAGTGCTCGCTTTGCAGCCCTGGGGACCGAGGATCGAATCCCTGCTCTGACCCATGTGGACCCATATGCTGAACTGGGGTGTGTGTCCCATGCGAGGGGCCCTCAGTTCAGTTCTCGCCTCCTGGTTTGGCCCCTGGCTTGAGGGGTTGTGTCTCCCATGGGGGAGGCCCCCAACCTGCGTGACCTCTCCCCCAGCCCCCGCCTGCTCCCCACCCCCATGTGGAAAGAAATCATGTCAAAAACTAATGACATACAACTATGGAGACTGCTCTGGGCCCTCCCATTTCTCTCTGTCTCTGTCAAAAACAATAAAATAAATCTTAAAAAAAAAGAGAATACAGAAAAGAAGAAAATATAGTTGATACAGGGCCTTAACCCTCCTTCCCCTCCAGGGCAACCCTCAGCCAATGGGGGCCAGGACCTGGTGGATAAATGCTCTTGTTCTTTCAGGGACCAACTCTGGGGCTTTCCCTCTGCTCCTTAGGTGGTCCCAGTAGAGTCTCTGTTGTTCACACAGGGACGACATCAAAGGGGTTCCCCCCCCCCCCCCCCCGCCAGGCCTCTATTCCTACTGGTTCTACACTTGTGTTCTCACAGATCCACAGAACCAAGGTCCCAGCATGCTTTGCACCATGGTCCAGCCATTTATAACCAAGGAGGAGTATATTTAAACTTCAGCATGTCCCTGTTTCAATTCTGGGGGTGGGGTGGGGGGAGAGGTTAGGTAAGTTCCCACAAGAGAGGAGGGCAGAGATACTCAAGTGATTTGTTGTAATAAGCCATTCAGTTTGTCATCTTTCTCCAGGATGGTGGCAATAGCAGAGAACAATTGGTGATGGGATGTGTGTAGGATGGTACGCCACCCCCTCTTCCCTCCTTCCTCCCAAGATTTCCCCAGATTCACCCCACCCTGGGTCCTAGGGCTGTGGGGCCCAGTGGGCCCAGTGGAGTCCTTGCCCAGTTTCCAAAACCGTTCATCCACCAAGAGGAGGCTAGAACCGGAGGTGGTTCCTGTTAGGTCTGGGAGCCGCTTCTTGCTCCGGTTCCCCCTTCCTCCCCTGCTGTCCCGTCCACGGCACTGGGCCTGCTGAAAACAGGGGGCCTGGCTGGGTTTATAGCAGCTTGACTGGAAAACTCCGCGATTTCAGCTCTCAGCCAGGGAGGAGAAAGCGCTGGGAGGTACGGACCGTGTCCTCTGCTCGAAGCTAGGCAGAGCCATCAGATAGCTAGCAAGGGTTCTTGCATCTGTCGCAGGGGGTGGGGTAGGGGAAGGAAGGGCCACAGCGGGAGGTGAAGCCACAGCCAGCCTCTGAACCTCAGACGTTTGGTGGAGGTTGGAGAGTTCATTTGGACGGGCAAAAGCTCCGTGGAGCCTCTTTCTCCAGCTTCATGGACCCAGCCCCAGGCCCATGGAGTTGGACAGAGGCCTGGGTGGGCAGGGCGGGGGCGGGTCAGAACCCGCTGCTCCCCATCCTTCCTCCAGCTGCCCAAACCTTGGCCTGGTCAGGTCCCTACGGGAAGCCCACAGCCTCATTGCCTGACCCCTGGTGCCAGGCTCTGTGAAGGAGCCAGGGGACTTTCAACAAGCCACCTGGACTCTCACACGAAACAAGGCACCTGACACTCCAGCACTTCTTAGAAGTGAACGTTTTCTTTTTTCAAACCCCTCCTCCTTTCCTTTCAACCTCCTTTCTCTTTTGGAATCAAGACCACCCAAGTTAAAATCCTATCTTCCCTGGTAACTGTGTGACTTTGGGCAAGTTCCTTAACCTCTTTGTGCCACCTCAGCTACCTCATTCATATGGGGATAGTAATAGGCTGACTTGAGAAATCAGGCCTGGAAAGTGCTTACGGCTCCTGGCACCGAGAAAGTGTGAGGCGCGAGGGGTTATTACGATGCCTGGCAGGAGGAGGGCGCTGTTCTTACAGGACCCCAAAACTCAGCACAGAAAAAGGGAGTTTTCAGACCGGCCCTCCACCGCCGGCGTCTAAACTATGGCCCTGTGAGTACAGGGGTCACAGTGTGGCTGGGGATTCGCCGTTTAGGAGCCGCTGTTTGGGAGGAGAGGTCAAACCGCACGCGAGGAACAGCCCTTCTCTTCGGTGGGGGCGGTGATGGGGGTGGGCGCCTGCTGTCCCCTTGGACACACGTGGAGCAGGGAGACCCCAGGTGGAAGCGGGTGGGGTAGGATACCGGGGAGGCCCCGCCCGCGCAGGCAGCGGTCCCCGGGGCACCTGTCCGCGTTCCGGGGAAGGCGCGGTAGGGCGGCGGCACCCTGGGGCCCGCGGGCCGCCAGGGGGCGCTGTGGCCACGCGGCCGCCCCGCTGTCTCCGCGATCCGCCGGGTTGAGCGCAGCCCGCGCGGCCCTGCCCCGGCGGCCCAGCCCCGGCCGCCCTGCCCCGGCCGCCCTGCCCCGGCCGCCCTGCCCCGGCGGCCCAGCCCCGGCCGCCCTGCCCCGGCCGCCCTGCCCCGGCCGCCCTGCCCCGGCGGCCCTGCCCCGGCGGCCCTGCCCCGGCGGCCCAGCCCCGGCCGCCCTGCCCCGGCGGCCCAGCCCCGGCGGCCCTGCCCCGGCCGCCCTGCCCCGGCGGCCCTGCCCCGGCGGCCCAGCCCCGGCGGCCCTGCCCCGGCGGCCCAGCCCCGGCGGCCCAGCCCCGGCGGCCCTGCCCCGGCCGCCCAGCCCCGGCCGCCCAGCCCCGGCGGCCCTGCCCCGGCCGCCCAGCCCCGGCGGCCCTGCCCCGGCCGCCCAGCCCCGGCCGCCCAGCCCCGGCCGCCCAGCCCCGGCGGCCCTGCCCCGGCGGCCCAGCCCCGGCGGCCCAGCCCCGGCCGCCCAGCCCCGGCCGCCCTGCCCCGGCCGCCCAGCCCCGGCCGCCCAGCCCCGGCCGCCCAGCCCCGGCGGCCCAGCCCCGGCGGCCCTGCCCCGGCGGCCCAGCCCCGGCGGCCCAGCCCCGGCGGCCCAGCCCCGGCGGCCCTGCCCCGGCGGCCCAGCCCCGGCCGCCCAGCCCCGGCGGCCCAGCCCCGGCGGCCCTGCCCCGGCGGCCCTGCCCCGGCGGCCCAGCCCCGGCGGCCCTGCCCCGGCGGCCCTGCCCCGGCGGCCCAGCCCCGGCGGCCCAGCCCCGGCGGCCCTGCCCCGGCGGCCCAGCCCCGGCCGCCCAGCCCCGGCCGCCCAGCCCCGGCCGCCCAGCCCCGGCCGCCCTGCCCCGGCGGCCCAGCCCCGGCCGCCCTGCCCCGGCGGCCCTGCCCCGGCCGCCCTGCCCCGGCCGCCCTGCCCCGGCGGCCCAGCCCCGGCCGCCCAGCCCCGGCGGCCCTGCCCCGGCGGCCCAGCCCCGGCGGCCCTGCCCCGGCGGCCCTGCCCCGGCGGCCCAGCCCCGGCGGCCCTGCCCCGGCCGCCCAGCCCCGGCCGCCCAGCCCCGGCGGCCCAGCCCCGGCGGCCCTGCCCCGGCGGCCCTGCCCCGGCGGCCCAGCTCCGGCCGCCCTGCCCCGGCGGCCCTGCTCCGGCGCCCGAGCTGGGCCCGGCTGGGACCCACACCCTTCTGACCCCAGCTTGCACGAAGTGGCGCCGCCTGCTCCCCTTGTGGCCACTCCTCCGCGCCAGGCCCCTGGCTCCTAGTTTGTGTTCTGAAGGTCCCCCTCCCTGGAACACGGTGCCCAACATGTCCAGCTGCCCCCGCGTGCCCCGTCGGAGCCCGCTCACCTCCATCCTCCCCCTCTCTTTTCTCTCTTGCTGCGGGTTCAGCAGAAGACTCTGGGTTTGATCCGGGGTCTCTTCTGTCTGGAGGAGAAGGATGCTGCCCCCAGGCCCTCCCCGGACACCCCCACAGGCACCTTTGATCTGATGGGCCCAAATCCGAACTCATCGCTTCCCAGCGGGCAGAGCCTTGGGGCACCGGAGTGCCAGCCAGGCGGGCAGTCCTGAAGCCCACTGACCACCCTCATCCGCCTGGGGCGTGTGAAGTGCGCATGCTCCGGCCTCACTGCAGGCTGCTGTTTGAGGCCGACTCTCCGAGGGGCCCCGGAACGTGCATTTTGAACAAATGCCCCAGAGATGCTGAATTTTGAGAGATGCTGCTCAAAGGTTTCTGCAGCTAAAGAGCACGAACCTCTTACACGGCCGTGAAAATGGACTGTGGCCGTGTTAGGTGGACATTCGTTCTGGCTATTTGTAACCAGATGGAAATGGGAGCCCATCAGGTAGGCGTCTGTGTGGAGCCTTGGGAGGGGGGGTGGGGACCCGAGGGGCGTGGGGGGCAGCTGTGAGGAGGAAGACGGTGTGGCCTGGAGCGGTGGGGACAGCTTGTGGGGCCTGAGGCTGGCAGGGGTCATTGAAGTCCTTGGTCCCCATAATTTTAGAGCTGAGAGTGACCTGTCACCGCCGGCTGCTGTCTGGGTGGGGAAGCTGTTCCTGGTAAGGCCCGCAGTGCCTGAGGGCAGGCATCCCGGATCAGGGACCTGTCCACGTTAGAGGTATTCCCTCTGCCCACCTGCCTGGGGGCGGCAAGCGTGAGTTATAGAAAGTTCTAGAGTGCTCTCCAGACGAGAAAGCTGTTTCTCCAATGAAGGGCGGTTGACCACACGGGTCTGCAGGCTTCTCACTGTAGTCTAGTGCTGGGCCTGGAGCAGAGGCGACCGGGAAAGGGCCTGGAGCCATGGCCGGTCTCCCTCAGAGACCGTGGACGGGGACGGGGACAGGCCGCCCTCTGCTACTCAGGGCAGAGGGCCTGCCAGCCGGGCACAGCCTCCACCCCTGCCCAGGCCTCCCGCCCGAGCCCCCGGAGGCCCCTGCTAACACTGTGTCTCCATTAGGCTGACAAAGTCATGAAATCAGTCCTTTCTGAAGAGGTGGCTAACACATTCACACGTCTAAAGGCATCTGTAAAAATTGTGAAGGGTATAAAAGTGCACGTCTGCTCCCATTCCTGACCTCAACCTCCCAGGTCCTCTACCCTGGGGGCGGAAATTATGACCAGCTTCCCGCATGGCTTCCCGATACTCTGCAGACAGAGGCATCTCTGTCCATGTGTCTTCTTTGAAACACACAGCACATTAGACAGGCTGTTCTGCACCTTGCTTTAGACTTAAAATATATTTTAAAAAATATGTCTTCGAGACAGTTCCATATCTCTGCAGGAGGCTGATCTGTCTCCAGCTAAGTAGGTGAGAGCTCATTTCTCAGGACACTGCGGGCACTTGAACTGGCGTTCTGCACTTACGGCCCGCTGGTGAGCTGTGGCAGATTACTTACCCATTCTGTGCTCCAGTCTCCTCATTAAAACAAAAAGGTAATGACAGTAATACTTATTTCATGAGGTCATTGTGAGGACCAACATTCTGCACTGGGCCTGGCATACAGTAAATGCTCAGTCAATGTTAATTATTAGAATCATTTAATTTTTAAAAATCACAGCTGAAAACTTGAAATGCCCCACCTGGTAGTGATGTCACAGGGTCCAGGGACCCTCTTACATCCTGGCTTTGCCACTTGCCAGCTGTGTGCCCTTGAATAAATGATTTTTCAACCTCTTTGGACCTCTGCCTAACCCATCTGCAAAATAAGGCTAATGATATAGAATCCCTTGCAAGGTTGTTGGAGGGCCCATGAGATAAGGGCTATGAAGCTACCTGCAGTAGTGCCTGGCACACGATAAAGATGACGGTGACATTGCAAACGATGGCAGTTCACATCTTCTGAGCAGCTACCACATGCCTGGCACCTGTATGGCCTCACCTGCGCCAGTAGGGGCCCGGTTTGTTCCCCCCCCCCCAACTCATCAAGCAACTGCCTTGCTCTGTTCTGTGTTCTATGCTTTTCTCTGACACGCTACTACTATATTATCCCCATTGTATAGAAACAGAAACAGGCTCAGAGCTGTTAAGTGACTTGCATAAGATCACACAGCTAATAAGACTTGGATGTGCTGTCTGTTTGACTCCAGACCTGGAGGTTAAGGGGCTATATCTTATGTACTCACTGGGGCTCCAAAGGGGGTCTGCTGCAATATTCACCCGCCTGCCCCCACCTTCCTTTTTTCTCTTTCCCTCCTTCCCCCCACGCCTTCTCTTTTTTTCTTCTTCTCCCCCTTGTTCTCTTCTAACTCTCCTTCCTAATGTCCCCCATCCCTTTGCCCAGACTCTGGACTTGCGGACTGATGTCTGGGTGCCCACTGGGGGGCACGGGCTGAGTTCGCCCCGGGCCTGCGGGAGACCAGCCCTGCAGGGGCGTGTGTGTGCCTGTGAGTCAGCCTGCATACACAGCCCGCTTGTGTGAGAGTCCTGGACTGTGTGCTCCCTGCATGTGTTCCCGTTTATGTGCTCCCTGGGGAGTGCAAATATGCTGGAACCGTCATCCGTTATCTACTGTCCACGTCTAGAGAGGCTGGGGGTCCTGAGCGGCCAAGAGGCAGAGACAGGAAGTTCCAAAGCCATACACGCGAAGCAGGAGGGTGGAGGTGCGTGTGTAGTTGTGTGCAGCTGTGTGTGTGTGTGTGTGGTGGGTCCCCAAGTCCTGCCCTCCCTCAGCCAGGGCCCCCTCTGTGTACAAGGGGCAGACCTTCTGCACCCAAGCTTCCTCTCGGCCCACCCAGGGGTGGCTGATGAGTGGCGCCCTGCCTCCCCCAAACATCTGCCACAGGACTTGTGCCCTGGAGCCCGAGAAAGCAGGGCCCAGCGTCTCGGGACTTAGGCTGGGGAACCGTACAGACCTACCGGGCTTTCCGCTCCAGCTCTGCAGTTTTCCACCCCTTTCTGTTTCTGAGCTCATTGGGCTTATCTGGAGACGGCCTACAAACATCTACTGACGAGAGGTTTGCAGGGCTCTGAGGACAGAGGCTGGGTGGGCGTGTAGGTGGCTCGGTGCCCGGCTGCCTGTGCAGATCGGGAGCCCCAGTGGCCTCTGCCTGGGCAGGCAGTCACCGCTCTGCCATGGCGTGGACCCGCACTCGGCGTGGATGCAGACCCTTTCCTGCGGACAGAAAAGCCAACCTGGAGCTGGGGAAGCCTTCCTGGGGGCTGAGAAGCAGCGGGTGTGCGTGTGGCAGGGTGTGGGACAGGTACGAGTGTCAGGCTGGCTCAGCAGAGGCGGGGATGCATCCCCTGGTCTCTCTGGACGGGGTTTGAGAGGAATGTCTCAAGAGGGGGAGGTGCGGGGTGGGTGGGGGCGCTGGGAGCCGCAGGCCTCTGGGCCGAGCCCAGCCGTGCACATCTGGAAGCAGTTGTCTCTAGCCGCTGGTCAGGGCTGACGGCCCGTATTTGGGAGACCTCCCAGCACCCCTCAGACACTCCCTCTGAGCAGGGAAGGAAGGCCAAGGAGAAAGAACAGAGCAGACTATGGGCGGGGTTGGGGGTGGTGAGGGCTGCTCTTTGTTCTGAAGAAGGTTTTGGCTTTTCCTTACAAATCAGAAAATCCAGCAAGGGGAACTGTTTTCACTCCAGTCACGCCCACGTCTAAATCAGGCGAACTGGAGACACACATATGGTTTTGTTTCTAAACTAATCAAAGGGACTTTGGGATTGTACAGGGTCCTAAAAATACATATTGAAAACTGCTCATGTTCCACCCTCTCCCATGGAAGTGTTTCCATGACTTAAAAGTTTCCAGCAGCGTGACATCTCTGGCTCTGACCTCAGGCAGCAGAAGGCCTCATGAAACCGAGCTGCAGTATCCAAATGTGCTGGCGGCTGCGGGTTGTGGGACGGGGGGACAGGGCGTCTGGGGTTGAAGTGGATTATTCTCTAGTCTCAGAGAGTGGCAGAACCCTCTAGTTATTCCTCTGCATTTGTAGCTGGAGGAACCAGCTCAGAGAGGTGTGGTGACCTGCCTCAAGTCACACAGCCAGGGTTCTCCCTGAAGTGACACAGTGAGGGCTGGCTGTAGGCTAGTAAGCTGTTTGACAGCTCCCCCTGGATGACTGGAAGTGCGTCGTATCTATGACGGAGCCCTGTCTGTATAGAATGTGGAGGCTTTATCGTGGGAGGGGCCGGGGGGCTGGAGGAGGGCGGGGCCTGGCTCTGCACCCTGGGTTGGGGTCCCAGAGCACTGGCTTAGTGTGTGCTGTTGGGTGTCACTTACCTGGACCCTCAGCTTCCCATCTGAAACTCACAACACTGGCAGTAATGACACCAATGCTTGTCATTTAATGAGCACTTACGATGTGCACCTCTCCCGTCTCATCCCATTTGACTCCACAGCCCTTTCAGGTGGGTCCTGTTACCAGCTCCACTGTGCAGATGAGGAAACCGAGGCTCGGGCAGGTTACGTGTCTGAGAGGTGGAGTCAGGAGCTGGGCTCGGGCGGCCAGGGTGGCTACCCTTTTGCTGGTAGCTATGCCCTTTGCTCCCAAGCCTGAGGTGAAGGTTCACGGGATAAAGTGTAAAGGCCTGTGCTCGCCAGTGAAGCAGCAGCCCTGGTGATGACAGGGGGTCAGAGTGGACTCGAGCCAGAAGCCCCCTCACGTTGGGCTCCTTCCTGCTGGCCTCAGGGGTTCACTCTGAGCGCTGTCCCCCCAGTTCCGCCCCGGGCCCTGTGCTTCTGTCCCCCAGGCTGGCTTGGCACATCTGCACTCACGTCTCTGCCAAGGCAAAATGAGAACGTGTGGCTCCCACAGAGAGGGCGGATTTAACCAAGCCTCCCGCTGGCTGGCCTGGCCCGTCCACGCGGAGAGAGAGTCCAGGGCCTGTGCCCACGACACGCCGGGGGACAGACAGCTTCTCCTGCCTGCTGCTTGCGGCCCGGACACAGCCACCCCCGTGCTAGGAGGTGCGGGAGAACGGCAGGCCCACGCTCTCCTCTCCTCCGGCCGGGCTCAGGACGAGCCCGTCATACAGTTATTGACCATGCGAATGGGGACACGCTGCCCTGGACGGGGCGTGGTGTGGGCCTTGAGGAAGCTGCTGAGCCCACTACGGGGGCTATGCTTGCCGGTGACAGCTGGCGCTTTTCTGGTGCATTATACTCAGTTTGTAAAAACATATCCCTTCCCTGGGGCTGGGCATTTATCTATTGTAGATAAGATAAGGGCGATCAAACTGGAGAAGGTTATGTGACAGTAATTGGGCCGTGCAGCCCCTCCACAGAGCAGCATGTGATTTCGGCAGCACATGTTGTTCCGTGGCGAAACCCCGAGGGAGGCGATTTGCAGGGTGGCTTTTCGCGCTGGGGACAGTGCAGCCCAGGGGATGGGATTCTGTGCCTGGGCCTTGGGTAAAGTTCTAGAGGGCTGGTGGGGAGGACCCCTTTGCTGGTGGACCCCAGGCCACGGCCTCCATCTTCAGCAGATCCTTGATGCCCTGGCTCCAGCACGCTGGGCAGAGACGGGTGGGGCACATGGCATTGGCGGTGGCTGGGCTGGCTGAGTTCTGGCTCCTGGCTCCTTGCTCTGACTATAATAGGGAATGCACAGTTTAGCCCTGGGACCACAGACTCTTCTGTCCTATCCCTCAGTGTCACTCGTTGGCTCTCCTTGGGGTGTGGTGGGGGTGGGGTGGGGTGGGTGGAGGTCTGGCTTGGTCCCACCAGGTGCCAAGCTGGGGGACATCATGGACTTAGGACAGGGATGGGAAAAGGTGCAAGAGTTTGGCACAAGAAGCTAAAGTCTGGAGCAATGGAAGGAAATACAGGCTCAATAGATACCTAGTCGTCATTGGTTTCTCCTATAACGAGATGCTCATTCACTAGGAAAATGTTGGTGGCAGAGGGCTTCAAAGTGAGAGAAACTGGGGGTGCACATGATATTTGTGTTTGCCCTTCTGGATAATTCTTTATGCTGCCATGTGCCCGGGAGCTGCCCGCTGTGGCCACAACACTGGGGCACCCCCTCCTGCTGGCTTGGGGTTCAGTTTCTCCAGTGGAGGCAGCAGCAGGGTGTGGGGGGTAGAAGGGAGAGAGCTGGGCCTTGCTTCCCTGCCCCCTCCCCACTGAGCTGAGGGGTGACGGAGGCTGTACCAGGCAGCTGTGCTATGCTCACAGCTCTTCTCCACGGTCCAGTCTCCCTCCCTCCCTTCGTCCCCTGAGCCACCATTGGTGTTGTTCCCATGTAACAGATGAGGAAACTGAGGTTCTAGGAGCTTAAGGAACTTGTTCAAGGCCACTCCAGGATCCACCAGGATGGTGGATCCACCTATCACCAGGTGGTAGGTGGGTGGCAGAACTGGGATCTGAGCTCAGATCCATCTGCCTCCCCCCAGCTTTTTCCAGAAACCAGGGCTGTGTTTCTGTTGCTCCAGGGGTTGGTCACCGAACATTTATTTTAAGCTTCATGTTATTGTATCTCATGAGAATGCATAGCCTCAGAATTCCACCTAGTTGGCAGATGGGTTTTGCGCGGTTTAACTTAAAAATGTTAATCACCATGTACGTACAGAATTGACATCGGTGGATCCTGGAGGCAAATGGCCCAAAGAGGTGACAGTCAACCGCAGAGTGGCTGATGGCAGGGTACAAAAGCGATCTGTAATAAATAAGCCAGGGTTCAGAACTGCAAGGTAAATGCCCAGCTCTTTATAGGCCGTCCAGATGCAGCATTAAATGCAGCCACCAGGTGGTCCTGGTTTGCCTCCCTGCAGCCACACCTTTTCTGGAATCGCCTCTACTTGCTTTTTGGCATCTTTTGTCCTGCTCGCTGGGTTCCAGTAGATCTCAGCTTCATCCCTCCTCTGTGTCCTGAGGGGCAGGGACCTTTATCCTCCGGTCCCAGCATGGAAACCAAGGATCCTAGCCCGTGGTGGGTGGCATGGAGCCGTTCCCTGCCTGAGCTCTGTGGGCCTCCCACTCCTGTCAGGAACCTGCCATGCCAGAGAAATGCTCAGAGAAATGGCGTCAGGACCGGGGGCGCCCCATCGGGTGAGCAGGGCGCGTGTCCAGGTGACTAATCCTGCAAGTTCTCCAAGATCAGATGCACGTCCCGTGGAAACAGACGTGCTTGACGGCAGCATCAGAGGGAGCTGATGGGTGGGGAGCGTGGATCAGAGGATCCATGCTGGGGGCCTCATGCGTGGGAAGCGAGAACCTTTGCCACCATCGCAGCAGTTACCAGTTGCGCTGTAGTTCAGTACAGAATATGGGTTTGCACAGCTGAGGGCCGGGATTTGATCCCTGGATCAAGTTGCAAGGTAAGTGCTCAACCCGCTGAGGTATCCTGACACCCCCAGCCTCCTCTTCTTGATAAACACAGAATAGACCACAGCAGCTGCCATTTTTTGTCCATTCACTGCCATGTGTGTTGTGAGCATTGTCTTGTTTATTCTCACACAGCTCTGTGAGGCAATTACTGTTAGTGCCTCCATTTCACAAAAGAGAAAAACTGAGGCTTAATGATGCTAAATGGTGACAGTTGCCCCCACACACTCAGCTACTGAATTGAGGAGCTGAGACTTAAACCCAAGGCCACTTGAGTTGTCCCCACCACCTTACTGGGGAGCTGTTGGAGGGCAGGGGTTCTATGCATTCTCTTCTGTCCTGTCTCCACATGTCTAACAGAGTGCCTTGCACACAACAGCCAGTTAAAACAAATTGATTTTTCTACCCGTTAATGATCTCTTAAGTCTTGACAAGAGAGTTCAGTTCAGTCAGAACTTTTGACAAATCCCAAACCAATTTCCTCCATTCAGTTGATTTATTTATTCTGTAAACATTCACGGAGCGTCCCTGTGCACCTGGGACATGCCACAGGGTTGTTTCCTCGGCCTCATTCTGAATGGACTCTAATTATATCCACAGTTTTGCAAAGGAGGTGTTTTCCTTCGTATTTGGGTAAAATACTCTGTGTATCCATGGGGGCAGCCCCAAGGGAGCCCAACATCACTGCATGGAACTTTCCCACTTGGATGGGGTGTCACAACCCTGATTCCTGTGGCCTCTGCGCCCTTGGCTCTGCAGGGCTTCCTGTCCACCTGTATCTCCCTGGTGATGGCTTCTCCTACCCCGGGTAAGGATGACACCTCATGGCCTTCAGAATGCCACTAGTCCCAGGAGCCTGTCTTCCAAACACTTTCGTCTTCCTTCTTCTGACTTCTGCTGCTGACAACTTCCAAGAGCAGACAGGAGGGCCATGTTCTGGGTGCCCTCTTCGGTGACCTTGGGCCCCTGGGAGCAGCTACTCATAGGCATGACAGCTGCACAACTGAGGTTTTGTCTGTGCCTGGATGTGTGGGTAGGAAGGTGATGGTGAGGGAAGAGCTGAGAAATGGGGCAGAAGGGTCTCCTCATATCAACTGACGTGACAAGGGATTGTTTATTGCCCATCTGCTTGGCACTGACTCAAAGCTATAATAAAACAGGAATGAAATACCTGCCTGCCAATGGCCAGGCTGAGAGCCTCTCCCCACCACAGTGAAATGTAAGTGGCACAATTTCTCCAAAGAGCAATTCAGTGCCATGCACTGAGATTTAAATGGGATCTAGTAATGGCTCTTCTGGGATGGAAGTCAGCTAAAATCAACAGACACACACACACACACACACACACACAATTGTGAGGTTTTTTTAATTGTTCAGTAGATTAGCAAAACTTTGGAAAGACCTTAAATGTCCAAAAGTAGAGAAGTGGTTAAATAACTTATATCCATCCATCCGTCCATCCGTCCATCCATCCATCTGTCCATCCATCTTTCTATCCATCCAATGGGCTGTCATGCATCCATTTAAAATAATGTTCGTGTGCATTTTTGCTGCCATGGAGACATAATAATCATGGTGATAATGTTTATAATGGGCCAGGCACAGCTCTGAGCATTTCAGAAGGAATAACCCAGCTATTCCTCCTGGCAGCCTTGTGATGCAGGAACAACATCAGAACAATGCCCACCTGACAGATGGGGAAACGCCAGCCCAGTGAGGTGGAGAGCCAGGACCACCTTGCCCAGATGGCCCTGGGGGTTGGGGGGAGCCCTGAATGCCCATTGCTCTCTAACCACCTGCCACCCTGCCTGTCACTGTGACCATGGAGACGGGAAAAGGACACAGAACCACATGTGCAGCCTGAGCCCATTTTCAGGGGGGATTCTATTACGCACAGATAAGGTACCTGTAGTGGTGGTAGCATCGGGGTGGTGAGTTTAGGGGTGCTTCTCTTCTAGTTCTGCATTTTCTAAATTCTTTGTAATAATCACTGTATTACTTTTATAATAAAAATAGTCAAACTGAGAAGAGAGAGGGACTATGGGGACGTGTCTGGCTGGGTGGCCGGGGTCCTGACTATCCTTCTCCTGGGGTTGAGGATGTGTAGGGGATCCAGGGTATAACCTAGCCTGGCGCTGGCTGTCCCCTGCCTCCTGGGAGGGAGGTGGGGGGAGTGTTTTGTGCCCTTTGAAGAAAGAAGCTAAGACTCCTGTGTCCTCTGACGTTGGTCGCAGGATCCTGGGGTCTGAGTCCTCCTTGGAGTCCAGCTTCTAAAACTTTTTAGGACTACAATGTAAGGGCTGGAAAGAGGCCTGAGTGTTTGGGACATTGTTATTTTTGGTGGCAGAACACTTCTAATGAGTCTTGCTTGTGAGGCAGGGCAAAGAAATGATCTTGACATCTAGGACCCAAGTGTCTCTTAGAGAAGAGACTTGTTTGTATGGAAGAATCCCTTAAGGGGCCTCTTGGGTGAATGTGAGGCCCTGAGGATATGGTTGGTAAGGAGACAGTGAAGCAAAAAGAAGTTCTCTCTGTAAGAAATGAACAGGATTTTTGACATGGGGGAGGGGAGGGACAGGGAGAGAGGACTTGTCTACCAAGACACCTGGAAAAATATTTTGAAGAGCAAGGATGTCTAACTGTCCATTATTAGGTATTTATGTTGCTGGGATGTTGAACCTCACCATCTACTAACTGTGTGACTTCAGGAGAGTCACTTGACCTCTCTGAACTACAGTTACACATTGGCAGTTGGGAACGCCCGACTTTTTAGGGTAGTTGTGAGGATAAGAAACGCCTTGGGGTGGTGTTAGTCCTGGGCCTGTTCACGGCCAGTTCCACTGTCACCTTTCCCTCTGTGTAAGTTGGGATGGGCTGTCCCCACAGGCCCCTGCTGTCAGCTGGCTTCCAGCTGGGATCTGCCAAGGGGAAGCACGCTCTGGAGGTTGGAGGGAGGGAGCAAGAGAGGAGCCGGAACCTCTCTCCTCCTTCCTTTGCCTCCGGTGGGTTTGCGGGCAGTGGCTGTGTCTCTGGGCTCCAACTCCTGCCACAGGGGCCCACTCCCCTAGATTCCAGCTCCCATTAGTTCTGCCCAGCCCCAGGCTCCAGGGATGTCGCCTCTTCTGTCACAGTTCCTGCTGTTTCTTACCTCTAGATTGCATCACTCTTCCTGGTTGGCTTAGCAGCTCTTCTGTCACTTGTATGAGTCTGGGATCTCCAGAAAGATAAAACCAATAGGATGGACACACACCCACACACAATCGTGCACTGCATAACAACATTTCGGTCATGGACCACATATAGGCTGGTAGCCACGTAAGATTATCATGGAGCTGAAAAATTCCGATTGCCCGGTGACATCACAACCATTGTAGTGCCACAGTGCAACGCGTTACATGTTTGTGGGGATGCTGATGTAAACAAACCGCCTGCACTGCCGGTTGAATAAAATATGTCCTCACAATTCAAGTAGTAGGCTATACTATCTAGGTTTGTGCAAGGATACTCCGGCGTTTGCACAACAAAAAAATTGCCTAGCGATGCATTTCACAGAACCTATCCCGTTGTTAAGTGGTGCTGGACTGTATATACATAGTTTATACTTTTATAATCACATATAAAAATATAGAAGTAATTGGCTCCCATGATGATGGAGGCTGAGAAACCCTAAGGTCTGCAGCTGGCAGGCTGGATCGCTAGGAGAGCTGGTGGGGTGGTTACAGCCCTAGGCTGAGTCCAAAGACCTATGACCTGGCTCAAAGACAGGCAGGCAGCGAGGACTCTCTCTCTCTCCACCTTCTTGTTCTAGTCAGGCCTTCTTCACTGGAGTGGAGGAGGCCCGTCCACACCGGGAAGGGCAGTCTGCTTTACTCAGTTTAGCAGTTCAAACGTCAGTCTCACAGACACACCAGAATACTGTTGAACCAAGTATCTGGGCACCCGATGGCTGAGTCAAACGGACACATAAAGTTAACCATCAGACTTGTATCACTACTTCTCTGCATTAATTCCATTCAAATGATTTCCATTTCCCTCATTGAACCCTAACTGATGCAGGAATGAGAGAAAGTTTGGCTTTGACCTTGAGCTTTTGTGTTCGGCTTTGGATGGCTGAACAGCCAAATGCTTAGTTCAATGTCATTTCTGGAAACTGTGGAATTGTGACTCATCAATGATTGAGTGATCATGTAGGCTATCATCAGATCCAATTTACATAAAATTGAGTAATAGTTGAGAATGTATAGCTTTTGTATTTATTGCTAATATCTAACCATTCATTTTAAATATAGGTATAGTATCAATTTTTGTTTATATTTTAAAATGTTATCAATTGAAGTATAAATTATTGCAAGAGTAAAGCACTACACTAATTTATTTTGATTATGAAAGTTAATTTTATTTGTTAAATTATCTAAATTATTTTCAATTGACAAATAAACTGAAAGATAGAGTAGCAGTTAATACAAGTAATTGAGAGCATTAGCTAGATAACTTTAGGAAGAATATTATTTCCTTTCTGAGCCAGCCAATGTTTATAAAATTTAAATAATAATACAGAACAGAATAATAGAAATTAGATTATATCACAATTATAATATTTGTAGAACTGCTATTGTACCTGCATTCATAGCACTAAACAAAACAAACTTTAATAACGGCATTTAATTTTGAGTTATTTAATTCTAGCTAGGAATTCTTTTTAGGTTATAAGGATTTTAAGATAATATTTGGGAGTTTTTTCATATCCTGGGAGGATGAGTTGAAAATGGAATGTCTCCTTTGCTACCTCAGAATAGGAGGGGAAAAAAATCTAAAATGATGTGCAGTGTTCATGATGCATCGGATCCAGATGTCCTGAAGAATATAAAGAGAAAAAGAAAGTGCTGGAGAACGATGAGGCCACCCCAAGAGGCTTGCTTCTCCCCTGCCCTCAGCTGAGAAGGGAGCATTTATTTCATTTATTTAATGCCACAAGTGCAACCTAAGAGGCCAGCGGCCACCAGAACTGAGTCCTGAGGTCTTATTGTTCCTGCCCTAAGACACCAAATGTTCAAAATGTGAATATTAAAATGTAAAGGACAAAACTGTAACGATAATGACATTTTACATTAAGATGCCAGAATTGTTCTTTTATCCCAGAAGCGAACTCCATGACCGTGCCACGTGGCCTCCGGTGGGGCTCAGTGCACATTTTGACACGGGGCTGTTTGGTGGAAGCGCATGCGTCTTGCGCTGTGTGTGGGGTTGTCTCTGCAGCTGCACTGGACTCTGCTGTGTGGGAGGCAGGGTCCGAGGCAGCACTTCAGGCTGCGTCCCAGCCATGCAGTTACCGCACTTCCTAAGCCCTCAGTGACTTCTGTTCAGTGAACAAGGCACAGCGGGGCATTACTGTTATGATTAGGACCCAGGGAAAGCTGTGAGGCCGCTGCTGGGGAGGGCGGGGCCTGCCCCGGGTTGCTCACACACCCCAAGTCTCAGTCAAAATGCCCACTCAGATAACCTCCTTGCTATTAACTCAGAGTCAACATATTCCGGACCTTAACTCCATCTGTAACCCCTCGTCGGCTTTGCCATCTGATGTAACCTAATCAGGGGGGTGGTAGCCATCATCGTCTCAGGTCCTGCCCACACTCACCGAGAGGGGATTAGGTGGGATATGGGAATCAAGGGGCCACCTTAGCCTCTGCCTGACATGATGGGTCAGCATCAGTTCCCCCCGCATTCCTGATCCTACTTCAGATCCTGTCTGGATTTCCTGACCCTCCAGCCCCTGCTGGGCCCACTGGGCCGGCAGTCTCCAGGGAGAGACACCTTTATGCCTTCTGCCCTGATTCTGCTGGGTGCAGACCCTCTGTTGGAAGACCCCTCAGAACCCCTCAAGGTGAGTTAGCAGCTGGAAGAGCTGCCAAACCTCAGTACTGACCAAGGCCTTCTGCCACCTGGACTGATGTATCTGAAACGAACTGTGAAGTCTTTATTTATGGATGATTTTACTTGGTCTTACTAGGTGCCAACTATTACACTATGCTCCTCTTCCACCCCCCACTATCTAATTTAACCATCCCAACCAGCCACGAGATTGCCGCTGGATGCATTTCCATTTTAGGCAAAGAAGGAAGCCGGCTCAGACAGGCTAAGTCATGTGACACAAGCAGTCTGACCAGCAGGTGGCAGAGCAGGGACTTGAGTGGAGGCCCACAGCCTGGGAAGCACACACACTTAACCCCAGAACGTTCCAGACCACGCAACCCAGCTTCCACAGTTTGCTGACCAAGAAAGGGGAGACGTAGGTTCCAGGTCCCCACCAGCACGTCAATGGCATTATTTAATTTCAAGTCAGCCTGGGGCTTGCTGACCAAAGCCCAGTGCAGGGGAACAACATGCATTCTGTCCCTTCTCCAGCCCCATGAGCATCAGGCGTGGGGTCTGTTGGGATCAGTCTTGCAGGCTTTGGAGAGCTCTCCCCAAGGGACATGCAGAGAAATGTCGTGTGGTGCCAGTCGGAGAGGACAATGCGGGCTGCTATTTAATTTATGTGTGAAATGGCCGCTGTGAGGATCACCTTGGAGCCTCCTCCTGACTCTGGACAACGTGGGGTGGTGGAGAAACACTGCCCGGATGTTTCCTGATGGACCGGCTTTGCAAAACTTGGAGCTTGTCACACACACTTAGGAGTGGGGCTCTTTGCTTCAAGGCATTTTAATTACTCAGTGAACTGGCAGCCGGGCAGCAGGGCTGGGCCCAGGACATGAGCGGCTTGGCGGGAGGGTCGCAACCCAGACGTTGCTGTGTCCCACTGCTCGCGGCTCTGATTCATCCGGCAAGCCCTCCCGGGCAGTGCTGTCCGGTAGAAACATTAACATGAGCCGCGTGTGCAATGTAAAAGTTTCTGGCAACTGCAAAGGAAATGGGTAAACTCGATTTTAATAGTATATTGTACTTAACCTAATATATTCAAAGACGATCGTTTCAACATGTAATCAATATATAAAAACTATGAATATTTTCTATTCTTTTTGTTGGACAAAATTGTAGAAATCCAATGTATATTTTGTGCATACAGCGTACCTGAGTTCAGACCAGTCTCATTTCAGGGCTCAGCAGCCACAGGCTGCAGTGGTTCTCTGCCTAGGACAGCTCTTACCAGCCTCCGCTGCTCCCAGACCTTCAGGGGCTCCCTGCGGCCCAGCCGGTTGGAGCCAGTTACGTATTACAGTGATTTGTGTTTCTGCCTCTCTCGGCAACACTGAGAGCTTTTATGGGGTCTAACAGGGCACTTATTATGTACCTCCTGTGTGCTGCTGTGAAGTTCCCTGAACTGCGTTCATTGTACTTTTCCATCGGCTCTCAATAAATCTTCCTGGGACGCGTGACTGCATCAGCTGTGTGGCAAACGCTTCTTGCAATCTTCTGACTTAATTCTCAGTACCACCCACAAGGTAGGCATGTAATCTCCATTTTATGGATGGAAAATGGGGACTCCGAGAGACAGCCCTGAGCCCAGATCTGTTGGGTTCCACGCCGCTCTTTCAGCTACGTCGTGTCCGGCACTTCCCCGGGACTCATCTGGGCTCTCAGAGAACCCGTATGGACCGTGTTGAATTGAGACCCCAGTTTCTCTGCTCTTTCTTGGACGAGCAGTGGGCGTGTGGAAGTGGCAGGAGGGGCTAGATGCCCACTGATGCCTGTGTCCTCGGTCACTGGAGTAGAATATTAGCTTCTGGTCCAGGAAGTCTGATAGAAGCCTCTTTGGGAACTGGGTGGATCCCAACCATGCTCTGGGCAGCCAGGCAGCAAATTGGCAGCCCCCCCCCCCCAGCGTGATGAGCGCTATGCTGCCCTGGCCACCCTGCCAGTAACTGGCACTCTGCAGCGTGGACTCCAGCCTCTGCTATTTGCATGATGCCTGATTCACAAGCTTATATTGCTAGAGAGTTTGAGGCTTCGCCTTGGTACCTCATTGAGAGCATGATAAAAATAAAGATGAGCTACTAATAAAATGTCAAAAGAAAATGTCAATTAGGAGTACGGAAAAAAGGAGGCCGGCATTATTGTGCATCCTCTCAGTGAATTCCCTCTAATTAGTCAAATAAATATGCACTCCTCCCACTTGGGTTTGTGTGTGTTTGCTTTAAAACATTGTAATTACATCCTCCGCTTTGGACACTTCTGGGAACCGGAACCTCCACACATGGACTGAGAGGATATAAGCCTGCCTTGGCTAGGATGGAACAACCTGCCGCGGAAGTTCCCCGGGTAAGCGTTCAGGAGCAGACTGTGTCTTGTGCTGCCCTCCCTCAGGCACCCTCAGTAGCTCCCTAGGGCTTGCTGGTATCAGCACCAGCTCCACTCCATCCAGTAGAAAGGGAAGTGGGTAGGGACCTGGAGAGGCGAGTTCTGCATGACCTTGAGCAGTCCCCTTACCCCTAAACCGCTCCAAGCCTCTGCTTCCTCTTTAATGAAATAAGGAGGCAGGCCAAGCTGCTCCCAGCCCCGAGGCAGTGCTGATTTCCTGGACCTCTCCCCTTCCCTCCAGTTTCTATCCACAGCTCCCTCTTCCTGCCAGAAAACATGAGACCTTCAGTTTACGTTTGGTCTGTATCTGTTTCTTTAATTTTTGTGTATGTTCTACTGCATCTGTGTGTATGCATGCATATATATGGCTTTTCATAGAATGGAACACGTATATGAGGTCTGACAATTAAGTTTGCAAACTGTCCCCCGTGTGCTCACATTGGCAGCACTGGACAAACAACTCGGTGAGGTTTCCTAACCTTGTTATATCAGTGTCTCACAGCTGTGTTCGTGTTGATATGTGGCAGTGTCTTGCTGAGTGGCGTTCATTGTTGTTGTTGTGTGTTTTTGTGGGCTGTCACGAGAATGTTGGAGCTGGAATTAGAGCAATGAACATTCAATTTCTTGTTAAACTTGGCAAGGGTGAAAGTGAAATCAAAGACATTTTAGTCCAAGTTTATGGGGATAATGCCATGAAGAAAATGGCAGTGTACATGTGGATTAAATGTTTTTCTGAGGGGAGAGAAAGTGTCACTGATGAAGAGAGATCATAGTGGCTAGTAACAAGCAGAACGGATGAAAACATTGCAAACATTTGTCAAATTGTGTCACAATTGTTGGCTGACTATTGAGATGCATAGCAGACCAAGTAAACATTGATAGAGGAGTAGGAAAATCTTAACTGAAAATCTTAGCCTGAGAAAGGTCCATGCAAACATGGTCCTAAAGAAGCTCACTGATTAGCAAAAGCAAAGGAGAGTCAAAATTTGCCAAGACCTTTTAGAGAGAGGTAAGAGGATGTTTGGGCTGTGTTATCACTGGTGATGAAACATGGGTGTACCAATTCGACCCGGAAACAAAGCATCCAAGTGCACAATGGACGTCAGCCAGTTCTCCACGACCAAAAAGTTCTGTCAGTTTAAATCAACAGTCAAAATGATGTTGCTAACCTTTTTCTTTTTTTGATATCTGAGGGATTGTTCATTATGAATTTGTACCAACTGGACAGTCAACCAAGTTGACTATTTGGAAGTGCTGAAAGGGAGACGTTTTGATGCCAGTTAGGACATCAAGGGTAATATGATGATGGCTCTCAAGGCCATTCATTCCAGAAAAAGAGTTCCAAAATTGCTTTGAAGGGTGGACTAGGCACTGGCGTCAGTGCATAGCTTCCCAAGAGGAGCACTTCGAAGGTGGCTATAGTGACATTCAGCAATGAGATGAGCAGCACATTTTCTAGGATGAGTTCTCAAACTTAAGTGTCAGGCCTCGTGTGCCTAATAAGTAAATAGTGATACATAGGTTGGTGATGTGCCCTGAAAAAACTTTTTCCTAGAATATCTACATGATTTAAAAAAAACATGAGACAATTTGTTTGAAGAATGAGGACCAAATAGATGAAATGAATTGGAGTCCAAAGAGCTGCTTTAGGATCATGGTTCTCCCTCTCGCTAAGTGCTTTGCATCGGGCGTCGTTTGGCCTTCCTGTCCTTAACATGAGGCTAACCTGGTCCGGAGGGTCTCTTGTCAGGGAGGTTATGCTGAGGACTGAGTTACATAATGCCTGTGAAACTGTTCCGTGAACGGCATCCTCTACCTAACCAATGGGGCAGATATAATGGGGCTGTTCTCAGGCAGCACCTACTGTGCGCCAAGCACCATGCTGGGCTACACACACTTCCATTCAGGAGTGATCACAAAGCTCCAGAAGGTGGGGATTATTATCCCCCTGGACAGCTCAAGAGAGAATGTCAGAGGGGTGGGCGCATGGTCAAGGTCACACAGTTTGTGTGGCTTCGTGTCTGGTTTTGAACCGAAAGCCCCTGATCTTACCGCTGTGTCAGACTCTATCATCTGATCTGAGAGCTCACGCTGGATCCTGTAAGTCAGCTTGACAATTTCCTTCTATCTGGTTGCCGGCCTACCATAGATTTGCTCACTTAAGATGCCATCGACCTTATCTAATAAAAGGGATCGGGATCCAAGGAGTCTGTTTAATTCATTATTAAAGATCATTTCCTGTTGTTATCTTCCCTGTAGCAAAATTAGCTGTTAACTCTCCTGTTAGCATAACCCAGCCAATAGAGCTAGAAAATTAAGGGGAAAAAAAATCAGTGATATGTGAGCTGAGCTCAGGGAATTCCCGTCGTTGGCGCATATTAACATTATGCCTTAGAAGCTGAGGAAATGTTCTGTTAAGTGGAAAAAGAGTTGCAGAAATTTTACTTTCAAAAGTCAAGTAAAAAGTTACTTTTTTTTTTTTTCCCAAGTCAAATTAATTTTTGTCTCAGGGCAAGAAAAAGCAAATTAAAAATCACAGGCTGCCACCTCCTCCCAGGCCCGTTCCTCCCCGGTTGCCAGGTCTCTTGCCTGCAGTTTCAGGGTGTTCTAGCCCACTTTGGGCCCCGGAGGACGCCCTGCTGCAGGGGTTTCTGCTCCCAGCGCCCCTGACTGTGCCAGGGTGGATCAGATCAGCCTGCCTTTTCCTCTACCTGCCAACCCTTCCGGGTCCTTCCCTCCCTCTGGGGCAGTTTGGGGGGTAGAGGAGCAAGCACAGAGTTCCTGTGTTTCATGCTGTGGGGTGAGGCCAACACCTGATCACCAGGTTGCTGGGACACTGACCACACCGCTCATCCAGGGGCCATGAGGGACGCATGCAGCTGTGAGCAGGGAGCCCCGGAGAAAAGGCGGTCAGCAGTGCGTCCAGGTACAGGCACCCAAGTGTACTAGACCTGTGAGCGCCCTGGCCTGCAGCCTCCTGGGCCCACACCGGGGTGCGTGTGTGGGGGGCACGCAGCAGCCCGCTCTGGCCCCGGAGCCACTGTGATTGGAACAGAGGACAAGGGGTGGAGTCCTGGCTCCCTCATTTAACATCCTTATGGCCTCAAGCAAATCACGGAACTGATTTGGGTGCCCGTTTTTTTGTTTCTTGTTTTTTTTTCTTTCATCTGGAAGGTAGACATTTGCCAAGCTCTGGGGTGGTGGTGAAGGTTGCAGGTGGTGACCTTCTGGAGGCTTCGCCAGCGCAGGACTGGAAGGTCTCTGGACAGCTGGAGGTGAGTGACAACGTTTGGCAGGAGCCCAGGAAGGGGCAGCACTTGTGGAGTCTTACTGTGTGCCGGAAACGAGTGCGCTCATGAGACATTTGTTCTTGGCCTAAGGGTTCTTGAAGTTCAACAACTCTTGAGAATATTAGAGTCTTCGTAAGCCAGAATAATCACGGAATGTCGACCCGAACTCCTTGGGAAGCCCCGCAGGGTGATCGACTCGTTCGGATTTGTCTGGAACTGCCCTGATTTTAGCACTGAAGTCCTATGCCCTGGGTGTCCCCTCTCCTCCCTAGTCCTAGGCAAATGGGGACAGAGGGTCACCCTGTAGACCCTTCTTGTTTTCAAAACCAGAGGCGGGGTCAGAGACTGGGGTGCTGCAGAGCTGTTTTCAACGTGAACCCATGGTTTTGGGCAAAGATAGCACCCGGCCTGACTGCTGCCTGGTCAGGAGCCACATTCCACACGTGAGCATCTGAAGAGGTGAAGTTCCCTTGGGTCGTTTCACCTGTTGGTATTTGACTTACACTTGGTCTATGTTAACTCCATTATCTTTAATTTGCAAAAATGCGGCCAACAGGAAACTCTGGATACTTTCTCTTTAATGAAACACAATTTGATTACAAATCATCAGAGTCCCCAGTCCATAGTCTTTTCTGGAGGGTTTCAGCCTGTCGCGGTCACTTCAGAGTCGCCTCAGTCCTTTGGGGGAGGAGTCAAGTGGAGGCTGCTGGGGTTCCCCACCAGGCGAGGGCCCCCAGCCCGCCCCTTCGCTGATGCCAACTGTTGCAGCCCCTCACCTGTGGACCTGTGGATGAGGGGTGGTCTTGGTGGGGGACAATCATTGCCAGAGAATGACACTGTGGTGTTATTCTCAGAGAAGTTTGTTTTCCTGCCTCGATTTTTGTACAGTGTGTTCCACGTCACGGAGAACTTTTGTTTCGAAAAATTTCTGAAAGGATGAGGGTTATGTTTTCAATTTTGTGGCAACTTTACACAATAAACCTCTTGACTTCCACGTCCCAGGGATGGCATTTCAAGTATGCGTGGCCATGGGGTGCCTGCAGTTGAAAATTTTAACGGAGGACTCTTACCCTCGTCTACCTTTATTGGTGTTGCCCTGTCCCTGGCTCTCCCGCAGTCCCCGGCTCTGCAGCCCCCCATCTCCTCTGGAAGTTGCGAGGGGCTGTGGCCCTTCCTCCCTAGCTGGACGCCCCCATTCTATCAGCGCGGTCAGTAGGTTCCCGCAGGCCTTCAGGCTCGCTGGCAGTTTCGATGTCAGGAGCTGGGGAAATCAAGCCTAATATTCGATGACATTATAAAGTCAACCTGGTCTCTTTTCACCCCAGATAGATTTGAAAAGCAGGGTTTTCACCAGGAGACTCCCCCAAGGAAGTCGGGGACAGTTGGTCTGGGAACCAGAGTGGGTTGGTAGGGGCATGCTGGGCTGGGAGTTGGCAACTTTGGGCTCTGGTGTTGGCTTGGAAGCCAACCAGCTGTTGACTGTGGGCAAGACTCACCCTGTCTGTTGGTGCTTTAACTTCCTCCTGCATGAATAAGTGATCACTCAGCGTAGGCGTGGTCTGATTTAGGAACCATGCTATCTTAAACATGAGCTAAGATCAATTTGTAGGGGTGTTTCTATACCCCATGCAAACTTCAGGAGTGGTCAGGGCGTTTCAAGGGGACGGGTCAGAAGAGCAAGGAGGTGCCCTGAGACCAGGTGAAGAAGTCTGGGCAAAGGCCCCAGTTCTGTCTGCAGGATCTACCAAAGGTTCGGGATGCCCAGTCACCATGCCTGGGTTCCGGGCGGAAGTCCAGAGGCTTTGGGGACCTGGAGGGGGAAGCAGGCTCTGGTGACGTGGGCAAAGCCAGCCTTCTGTTCCCATGAGTCTTTTGTTTGATGTTCAAGGGAGGCTCTGGGCTCAGTCACTATGCCCAGACTCATGCCTGTCCAGTTGTTTCAGTTCCCAGCATCTGCACATACCCCTCACACAGTAGGTGTTCAGTAAGAGTCTGTGGAACAAGTCAATTGGGCAAAAGCCTGTCCCCAAATCTGGGTGCCTCCGGGAGGGCTTTTTGTGACCCAGACTCTGGAGTGGCTGGAGTGAGAGGCAGGAGTGACAGGGCGGGAAGGTGTGTTGTCAGTCCACCCACTGGTATGCATCCGTGTGCAGAGGTGTGTTTCCAGACCCAGTAGGAACCAGGCCAGAGGAGGGTTTGGTGGTCCAAGAGAGAGGTGGAGTCTCTAGAAGCTGATAAGCCCTCTAAATGCCCCCAAGAGACGTCTCATTTCATCCCCCAGAGAAACTCGCCATGTTATAGTTTGACACAAAGGGTCTTACCTGTTCCACGCAATTATTACTACATTGAAGTTTTCTGGGGGCCCCCAGCTGACAACGACATTTGCCGGTTTGATCGGAAGAGGTTCCCACTAATCTTGGAAAAGTTTTTGGAATGTCTTAGAAATAAGACTAATGTAAGCAGGACCTCGGTGTGCAGAGGAGGTTAATTACAAAGGAGCTGGGAATTCTAGACATGACATTTTACAGGAAATAGTTCTTCAGATGGGAAGCTCCATCATAGACCGTCCTTAAAAATGGACGATGTGCTTTGTCACCTTTCCCTTAGGGTAACATGACCTTCACATGCGGAAAGAGTGACGTTAGGTCATGATTTTCTTTGAATATCATCCCATTGACTGTTTTCTGGACTGTCTCCATTCTTTCAGGATCTTATGCCAAAGAAACAATGAAAGGTGTTTTCCTTCTAAGGCTTTCTAAAGTATGATACAAAACCCAGAAGCCACAAAAGGAAATATTAACAACCAATTACATTAAAATGGACTTAGATAAACGTACTGTAAACAATAGCAAAAGACAAGCATCAGATTGGACAGATGTGTGCGTGCTATGGTGGAGAGGAAGGTCTGGCTTCTCTAATAGGTAAAGGGAACCTACACATCCATAGGCAAGGGCCCCGGGCCCAGCAGCAACGCAGAAAGGCCGAGGATCTGAACAGAGTCCTCGGAGGGGAAAGCCGAGCTGTTTCGTCTCACTACTAAGAAAAGAAAATGAAAACTACATACAGAGAATCTTTTTCACTTTTCAGATGGGTAAAATCCAAAAGTTTGAACATGCGTTAGTGAGTTGTGTGTGTGAGATGGTGGTGGTAGTGTTCATTGTTATAGCTTTTGTGGGGAAACAAGTTGGTAACATACTTCTTACTCATGACTCAAAATCACACATGTTACATCCACACATGACAAAGGTTTCCCAAATACAGGGTCCTGCATTGCCCCCCATTTTTATGAGGACCCTGTAGTATTTCATGGAGGAGGATCGCCTAGATATCGCTGACGAATTTCTCAGGAGACAGGCTGGAAACAGTGACAGGTGTGAGGTGTTCTGTAGTTAGTGTCAGAGAGCTACACACGCTGCCCACGTCTGGCTGATGAGACGTTTGCTCCATAGGAAGAGCAACTCTCTCTCAAACCTCCACCGTCACTTTCCGCTCACGAAAATGCCTTTCAGTCGGGAGACAGTTCAGAACCCCGGGGAGCTGCCTGGGGGCAGACGCTGCTCTGGGGGCTGGGACAAGGAGATGACCGGCCTTTCTCTCTCCCAAGGACCTCCCTGGTGTGCAAGGAGAGGCCAGCAACACCTTGCGGCATTAAGGAGGGTTGAGGCAGCATTTGGAGAGAACGTGTTCAGGAAGCCAACCCTGCACAGGTCACGCTTGCACCCGGGGCTCTGGAACTGCTCTGGGCCAGCGGCCTACTCCACACGCCTCGGTGGAATTCGCTGGCAGAACCTTTCCAAACCTGCGTGGAGAAATCTGTCTCCACGTTCTCCTCCTTCCTGGTGAAACAGGTGACTGCCCTCGTTGCCTCTGTGGGGGCCAGATGAGCACTGCCTCGCTGCTCACACGGTGCTGGCACCCAACCGGACCCGCCGCAGAGCCGCCTGTCCTCCCGAAGCAGGCAGGTGAGCGACACAAGCAGGCGAACGGGCAGCGGGGTCTTGGACCAGCTTTCGCTGCCTCCTCTGCTGCCCCAGTGCCCCCGGCGCAGGGCAGCTTAGGGCTAGTTGTCCGGGGACCTGATTCAACCAGGGAAGGCTGTCCGTCTTCCACGGAGGCCAGTGGCCTTCAGCCTTGGCTGCACGTTACCACCACGAGAGAAAGCGTAACCACAGTGACCAGTGCCTGGATCGCACCCCGTAGATTTTGAGGTAATCGAGGTGTTTACAGAGCTCCCCAGCTGATTCTAACGTGTAGCCCAGGTGGGAAACCACAGGTCGGGACTGCCTTTGTGCCTCAGGATGCTTTTGGGAGTGAGTGGCGTGGGGGCACTGTTAACCATCACTTTACATGAACTGGGACTGTCCTAGGCAGTCAGGGATGCGTGGTCACCTTGCTTTGATCTTGAGAAGCCCTTGAGAATTGTCTCCTAAGAGTACATAATCATAGTCGTTTTGTTTTTATTTTCTGTGTAGGAGGGTGGCAGGAATTGGATTTTGAGTTGTTTCCAACAGTTGTTTCCCTCTCCCCCTTCCCGCAGCTCCCCTCCCCCTTCTGAGACGTGCAGGGGTGGGGGCTGGGTGCACGCTCCAGTCATTCCTGCTGTTTGACACTCCTTGTAGCACAGGCACGTCTGACGCCTGTCTCCACTTTCTCTTGGGCAGGGTGGAGGTGTGGGCAGAGAGCTCTGCATCGGGGCCCAGCACACTGTTTGAGCCTTGGTTTCCTCATCGGTAAAACGTGGAGTGTATACGACCAGACACAAATGTTGTGGTGGGGTCACCAAGACCCTCACACACACACACACACCCAGCTGGGGGTGGGCGGCACAGGGCAGCAGAGAGCAGAGTATGGCCCCCTCCTCTCTCACTGGGGACACATGTCTTTTCCATGGGCCAGCGTTTCCTCTGCTAATCGAGTTTCCATGACCGTCTCGTAATCCTCTTAGAAATGACAGATGGTAATTCCTGCATTGTTCAGGAAGGATGGATGACTATTTCACACTGACATGACACTTGCAACAAATGAGGTCTGTTATAAATATTAATTATTTTTGCATAAGCTTGTTCCTTGAGCAGTGAAATAAAAAGCTGAGAGTCTACCTGCCTGTCCTACAGATGGAAAGACTGAGGTGCCATGTGGTCCAGCATCTCATAGGATTATAGTTAACTCTACAAGGGGGCAAGACGATGGCATTTTGGAGAGTCTTGGTGCCAGGTGCTTCCACTTACGTACTTTACTACAACCCTTCAATCCTATGGAGGAATCATTGTTATCTCTGCATGTTGGTTGAGGAAACTGAGTCTCAGAGAAGTTGTGTAACTTGCCTAAGACCACATAGCAAGGTGGCCAACTGGGCTGTGATTTTTGATTCTGCTTGACTCCAAAGTGCAAGTGGAGGTGGCTATGCCTGCATGATACCCCAATTTCTGGAAGTTTCACAAAAAATCACAGATTGTTTGGGCAAATCTTTTTCTGTCCCCATCTCAGTGAGGAGCTTTCAAGGAGATGGTGTGGTCAAAACATTTGGGTCAATGGCTCTGTGAGGTGATGACTACCTTTGAGCTCACCTTCCACGCTGTGCGGCCTGTGCTCCTCACTGGGGATACAGATGTCTGTGACATGGTCCCTGCCCTCACAGAGCTCCCAGCTGAGCAGGAGAGGCCATCTAGGCGGCAGGCAGAGTGAGGATGTGCTGAGGTAGGGTGGGCGGCCGACGGGGTGTGGAGGCTCCCAGGCCTACAGCAACGCAGGGAGGACAGCACGGAGGAGGTGACTTCTGAATCTGGGTGTGGAGCAAGGTTGAGAAGAGAAGGAGCAGAGAGAACACGTGCAAAAGCCTGGAAGCTCAGAAAGACTCCATGTGTTTGAGAAAGGCCAGTCAGGAGTGCAGGGCGGCAGCTGGGAGCCGGCTCCGAGGTTTCTGGACTCCATTTGTTTGCACTGTGATGGATGCAGCCAGCAGATCGGCTCTTCTGCTGCGGTTGGCACTCACTATGCAAAGCTGGAGCCAGGTCCCGCAGCCTTGTCTCTTCAAATTAGGCTGAAGAGGTGGCATGACTTCATTGCTATTGTTTTGCCAGTTGCCACTTCTCTCAGGATCCCTCCTGCTCGATTACCCAGGGAAGATGGCTTTTACACCCGCCCCCAGGTTTCTTGGAGTGTTCCCTCTGCCGTTCAACGTGCGTCTACCTCTCAGTCTTCAGGAGACCTTTGCTGTATTCTAATGGCTTCCTTATGAAGAAGTTTACACTTATTAAAAAGGTCGTGTTTGGAAATGCTTTTTATTTATATATATTTCTTTGGAAAAATAGGCCCGATTTAACTCATTATGCTGTTGTTACGAGCTGAATTTTATTAGCATTTCACCTGTGGTTTGGTGACAGACACAAGCTGGCTTGAAAATCATTGAAAAGGAATTCTTTGTTGATTAATTTGTTTTTCTTTTTCATGGTTCTGACACTTAGGAGATATTTAAATTGTGTTTCACCACTTGGTGCAAAGATAGTCTGAGTATCAGAGAGCTGTGTGGGCAGAATGTGGATGCTTTTAATGATGCAGCGGTGGAAGTGAAATGTGAAATTCACAGAGTCAAACATGCCTGGAGTTGGAAGGATTTCTGGGGTCAAGTGGTCCAATGCTTTAGTTGATAGCTGCTGCTAACTGGTTGCTGACATTCCTGATATCCGGGGGCTGTCGGGAGAAATTCCAGCCGTTGACAATATAATGAGAATGGGTACCTGGCTGGATACTTTCTGGACAGCCTTTGTATGTCGATCGACTTCTGCTTGGATACCTCCAGTGACAGTGAAACTCACTACCTTTACATCAGTCTGGAGTCATTGCTGGTGGGCGTGCTTAATGATGTCACTCAGGAAGTATCACAGCCTCCATGTGTTTGGGCTCCAGGGTTAAGATGGCACAGCCCTAGGCCACAATTCCCAGGAAGCTGTGGGTTGTACAGAGAGAACACAGATTCAGGTGCAGAGGATCGGGGGCTGCCCCAGAGCACCTGCTAGTGACTAGGAGGTCCTTGGAGTCTGCCCTAAGCAGCAGACGTGCAAGCACACAGATGTGCAAACTCTCAGGATCCAGGACCCAGGAGCGAGAAGCAGATGTCCCAGCACAGGGTTTGTCACTACGCCCATGTGGTTCATGCAGCAATGTGCAGATTAGGTCATCCTGGGAGTCACCTCCTCTGCTGTCCCAGGGAAGGTCAGTACCAGTCCCCAGGAGGGGAAACTGGAGCCTGGAGATTACTCAGGCCCATTCATTCAACACATAGTTGCCTAGAGGTTCTAGGAGTAAATTCTACTTACAGAATGTGGCCTTGGGCGTGCGCACCAAGTCTTTTTGCTGTCAGCTTGAAGTCAGAATTGAAGGCTGCCGCTGGAAGGTATTACGGATGTGTTTCTGGACCAAGGAGAATGGAAATTTGATTGGGATCCTGGGTTCTGAGTCCTGAGCTGACTGTAAGAGACAAAGAGCTGTTTTCTCATCAGAGTCCCCCAGAGCCACCTAGGAGGCTTGTGAACCCAGCAGAGATTCAGAGGTCTGGGGTGGGGCCTGGCCTCTGCAGTTTGGTGCATGCTGGGGAAAAGCTGCCCTTCTGAGTGCTAACAAGACATGGCTGTTCCAGGCGTGCTGCACGTCACAAAATCACAGTGAGAGATGCAGTGTTGCACCGATGTGACACGTGTGCAGGGGGCTGGGGGTCCCTGCAGGCTTGTACGATTATTCCGTCCTATAAATTGGTTGTGTTGTACCCCCCGTATCCTCTGCCTTGTCTCTGGTCTACAGAGAACTATAGTGTCTGAGAATCCACTTGACTCCCTGCCTGGAGTCATTGGAAACAAATGCATCATGCCTCCCAACTCGGGCCTGCTCTGTGGGAGAGATCTCTTGTTCTGCCCATGGTACCTTGGGAGCAAACGCTGGTCTACAGCTGAGAACATTCATCCCTTGCACCTAACAACCCAGTTTTGCCATTTTTTCCCATAGTGCCATCTGCTCCCAGCTATGGGTCACACAGCTGTGGCCTCCAGGGTGAAGAACACAGTGTCAGACAGAGCCTTGATTAGCAAGAAGTATGTTCCACTTCCCCAAGCCTAGAGATGGCGTGAGCTAAGTGGGCTAAGATCCTGCCCATGAGACGGGTCTTTCTTCAGCTTTTAGTGCGCCTGCGGAGAGCAGTGCAGAAGCCCCGGCTGAGGTGGGAGCTGTAGGGACTCACGTGTGGGCGTGTGCTCCTGACATCATGTGTGGGTGATGTCACAGGCAACCCTGCCAGGGCTCTGCCCCCAGCCGCTGTTCTAACTTGCTTTGCTTTGGCTCGCTGGGAAGCTGAGCTAGACAGTCCTGGTGAGTGTGTGAGACTTGCTGTCTGCCCCTCCTGACTAGCAGCGTGACTCTGGCAGTGATCAGGTGTCATGGGCTGAATGTTTGTGTCCTCAGATTCATGTGTTGAAAACCTGACCCCAATGCCATAGTATTATGAGGTGGGGCCTTTGGAGGCGATTAGGTCATGAAAGTGGAACTCTGATAAATGGGATTAGTGCCCTTATACAAAAGAAGAGACCCCCTAGAGAGCTCCCTTACCCCTTCTGTCATGTGAGGGCACAGAAGTCACTTATGAACCACGAAGTGGGCTCTCACCAGACACATACTCTGCTGGCACCTTGATCTTGACCTCCCAGCCGCCAGAACTGTGGGAAATAAATTCTTTTGCTGTAAGCCACCCAGTCTGTAATACTCTGTGATAGCTGCTCATAGGGACCAGATGCCTGGCCCTTCCACGCACAGCCAGGCCGCAAGGGTGATGACTTCTAGACTAGGTCTTGGAGGCCGTTCTGTGGGCATTTGCCTCTCAATTGGTCTCTTCCTGAGGTTTAGTGACTGTTGGATAGTTAAGGGGTAGAGGGATTATCTCACTGGGATAAGACAGAAAATACAGTTCTCCAAATGTCATTTGATTCTGTAGGAAAGGCCATGTGTTGCCTGCTCTGAAATGTCATGGGGGCAAGTCACTGGGCTTCATTAGTGAAACTGTAATCCTTTCCCCATGTATTTCCCATGAATGTCATATAACTGTTTCTATGAGGCAGTTTCTATAGACTCAATGAAGGGAACGAAGCAGGTAAGATGGAGGATGGCAGCAGATGAATGGCTGCTTAATGATCATGCACAGATGGTAGCAGATGGTGGATGGGAAGTTGACACATGTATGCTAAGTGTTTCTATATACCAGGCACCATACTAGACGTGAAATACATGTGAACTGAATGCATCATATTTCTGAGGTGATTCTGAGAATTATCTCCATTTCTGAGATGCAGAAATTTAGGCTCACAGAGGCTAAGCAGTCAGAACAAGGTCACATAGCACATTGGTGGCAGAGTTGGAAGTTAGACCCAAGTCTGAAGACTTTGGAGCAGGAGGGCAACTAGGATTTGAATCTTTTACCCACTGATTTGTCATCATGTGATACTCAGCAGGTCACTTGACGTCTTTGAATCTCAATTTCTTTACCTCAATAGTGTGGCTAGCACCATGAATGGAATACTGTTGGCACAGTTTTAGCATGTGGGAAATGCTCTGTCACTGTGATGTTAAGCTGTCTTTTAGAGCTTCCTCCCCACCAGGGTGTCTTCACTCTCAACCTCCTCGCTCCCTCCCACCCCAGCCCCTGACAAGATATGTCTTCCTGCCAGGCATTTCCCTGGGGTTTAGTAACACCTGGAAGCCAGACCTGTGGCCTTACTGCAGGCCAGTCTCCTGCCTCTTTGGCACTGCAGTTACAGAAGGGTTGTGAGTAGTTCCCTGCACTGGCTTCTGTTCTTGCCTTTATGCCATTTTTACAATTTTTCCATCATAAGGGCATTTTTGTCCTGTTCTGCAATGATCAGTGTTGTCTGCTGGTCTGGGCACTTGAGGATCCTGTAACTACTCCTGCCCACCGGTTACCCATCCCTACTGCTCCAACATGCAGCCTCTACTCTCTCTCTTCCCAGACCACACACCACAGTCCCCATCTGGCTTGGAAACCTGGGCTGTAGGTAATGAGTGTCAGTTATTGGAAACCATCTCTTCATCTACCTGCCACATTGCTTGAGACCCAACTGTTAGAAAGCTCCTTGTTTGGGTAGAGGTAAGGTGTGTTTAATTAAAATACTGCCATCTCCAGAATGTGCAGACCAAGTCCTATCAACCATCTGACCTTAAGGAATGGGTTACCGAGTGGCTAAGGTGCTGGGCGGTTCTGAGATTCTCCCTAGTGAGTGAGGAAATCCCACTGTCTTTATAGCGTTACCCCTGACCTTTCCCTACAATCGCCAGGCATATCGGGGACAGAACAACATCAGGAATCATATGCATAGAGGATACAGTTAAAGAGGGGGAAATAAAACCAGACGTCTTGAAATGTTTTCACCTCCTGTATCCTGAGAATTATTCTTTGTGTGGAAGAAAGAAGATGCAGACGTAATATAGAAGTGGTTATGTGGAAGTCCCAGTCTTGAATTCAAATTGGAAGTCTCAGTCAGTCTATATTCACATGTGGACATTATTCATGCTGTTTTTACTTAGATATAAATCATCCTTTCTATTGACTAAAGAATATTGCATTATATGGTTTTATCACAATTTATTAAAGTAAATATTATGTGTATATATCCATATATACACCTAATATGGATACCCAAAATTTCACTGTTACAAATCATGTAGCAGTGTATTCCTGAGAATATGAGGAAATACTTTTGAATGGGAAATTTCTAGAAATAAAATGCCACATCAAGGACTATGCACTCCAAAAAGGATGTATCAATTTTTACTAGGATGAGCCCACATTTCTACTGTGAATGGTGAGGTTACTATTTTTCCACTTGCCACCCCATTTTCAGTATGATAGGGAATGTACTGTTTTCATATATATTTCTTCTTTCATAGCAAGACTTGACCAAAAAAGAGAATCTTTTATATTTACAAATTTATAAGCCATTTATGTTTCTTCTTTTATGAATTGCCTACTTAGAGTTTGACTCATTTTAAGTTGAATGCTTATATTTTCATTGTTTATTTGTGGGTACTTTCAACATATGAAGTGTATCCTTTTTTAGCTGTCCATTTTGTAAGTATTTTCACTTAATCTGGCACTCATTTTAACATGGCGAAGCTTTAAATTTTTATGTAACCAGACTTGTCCGTTCCCATCCCCCTTTCAATGGCTCCTGGATTTTCTGCACTATTTTTTGGGAAAAGTCTTCCTTAAATCTAAGTTATAACAGTTCTCTTATGTTTTATTCTAGTGGTTTTACAGTTCTTTATTTTATATTTAGGTTTAAAAAAAGATTTTAATTTTATTGTTTTTGAGAGCAGGTGAGAGAGACACAGAAGGGGGAGGACCCAGAGCAATCTCCACAGTTGTACATCATTTGTTGTGACCTGGTTTCATTCCACACAGGTGGATGTGGGGCCACACGGGGCAGGAACTGAACTGGGGGCCTGCTGCACGGGAGGTGAGCATCAGGGACTCGATCCTTGGACCTCACAGTTGCAACACAAGGATCCCCATAGACTTAGATTTTTAATCCACTCAAATTTTTTAATGTGTGAAGGGAAATAGGAATCTATGTAAATATGTATTATATTTATGAATCATCTGTCTGTCTGTCACCAGTCTTTCCATCAGATAGCTAATTTTTCCAATACCCTTTATTAAATAGTCTATCTGTTCCTTGTTGACTTGAAAAGAAACTGTCCACTCATGAAATGATCATATGTAGGAGGTATTCTTTGTACTCCATTTTGTTACACTGATCTATGCCTATTTCTTTGCTGGTTACCATACTTTTTTGTCCCTTATAGGTGAGGGTCAAGAAGAGTTTATGAGTATTTTTTTCTCCAGTCACATATGCAAATGGGTTGAGAAGCATATGCTAACATGCAACCAACAGACCTTGCCGTACAGCAATCTGCTGTAAATCCTAGGCTCCCATTTCGGCTCCTTCCTCTGACATCTCGGGTCCCCTCCTTGGTTTCTGGGGACCCCTTTGTCTCTGGGTCTTGGCTATTTCTCTAGGGGACATTTCAGATTTTGCTATACCCTGACCAAATCTGGATTAAACTCTGAATTATTTTAGAGTAATATAAATTTTAACATTTGGAACTAGTTCTCATGTTTCCTTCAGTATTCTTCTACATATATTTTCACTATTCTTGCATATTTGTTTCCCAAATGACCTTTATTATAAATTTGCTAGATTAAAACAATAGGATTCTAATTGAAATAGCATCATATTAATAAATTAATTTGGTAAAGAGTAAAGAAATATTCATTGTGTGTTTTCACATCCAAGAATATTATCTCCTATTCTCGGTCTTTCTAAAGTGTCTTTTGGTACATTTTCATAGGAAATGCTTGCATTTTTCTTGTTCAACGTATTTTTAGATGGGTTATAATTGCTGTGGATATTTCAAATGTAGTTCTGCTTTCCACTGTTTTTTTCTCACTGTATTTTACAATTGACTTCTGCTTATATAAAGTTAAGCTATCACATTTAAAAATATTTACTCATAGCACGCAGGAAGGAGCATCTATTCTTGGGGAGACTGTGGGGCCGGGACAGCTGGGATTTGGGGAGCAGCCCTGCCGGGGGGGAGGGGGTGTCACTGTGATGTTCTGCTGCTCCCACCGTGTGAGGGCTGGCCCTGTGACAAAGCGAGCCTTCTTCCAGTATGAATTTTTACTTTGATCTTGGCTACCACTAGGTCAGCATGGCAGCTTGTTTAGTGACCTTCTAGAATCTCCAAGCACCTGGTCCAGATTTGTACCAAAATGATGCACCTCCCTTTCCCAAGCCTCCCTTGCTCAGAACTGGGGTGACCATGGCATTACTGGTGGCCCAGATTCACTAGTGTCTATATGTATCACACAAATCCACATTTCATGTGTTGTGTAGCCTCTCTTGACAAAGCTTCTGAATATACTTTATGGTGAGAAGGTTTAGGTACTTCCTGTAACATTAGATATTTTGGGGAGTTCTGAGACAGGATTTGCTGGCTGATTATATCTCATGTGGCTGATTCCCTGTGGAAATTGGTGCAAAATTGCACTGACATGGGTTGGACAAGCCTTCAGGTGGTAAGAGAAGCCCTGGGGTCGATGTTTTCCAGCCTGTGTTTATACCATCCAGGGCTTTGGGGTCGGCTCAGCACTCAGTGGAATTGAAGTCACGTACAGAGCCTTCACGATTAATATGGGAAACTGTCTAACAAGTTGTACAATTTGGTTTAATGGGATGTCTGATGAGTGACACATGGTTGTTTGTCAACTAAAAATATCTTGAAGACCTGAGAGCAAACCAAGGGAGGCCTCTCTCATGTCGTGTCTCACAAACAGCTGTGCCCTGCCTTGGGTACACATAATTGCTGAGACCGATTGGGGAGGTTTGGGAGTGTTGATGCTGTCGTATTAATTTGCTCCATAAATCAGCACATGAACTTGACAGCCCTTTAAAATCTTCATCATCATGCATTTATCCTTTGTATTCTGAGGGAGCAATCCAAAGCAACTCATATTCATTAAACATATTTGCTGAACATTGACAGGTGCTTAAGTGCAGGGCCCAGGACCAATCTTCAAGGAGCTCAGTCTAATAGGGAAGTTGACATAGAAGCAAAAAATTACCATTTAATGGAATCAGGGCAGTGATAGAGGTAGACATTGATGTAGTGTCACCACTAATATTCATTCATTCATTCATTCATTCATTCAACAAAGACTGAGACCTGCTAAGATAAAGGTGTGGCCCCTGAAGTCACAGGACATGGTATTTACTTCAGGGAACTCAGTCTCAGAGCAGAAAACAGACATATAAACAGATGACAAACAAATAAATGCAAGCTATGGCAATCTATCATGCGTATGGTGGGGCAGGCCAGAGCTGGGATTGGCCATCTCACATAGGGAAATTAGGAACGGCTTCACTGGTAGGCTGGCCAGACATCCCATTTTAAACGGGACAGAAAACAATGGTACTGTCTTATTTCAAGCAGTATGTCTAGTCAGCCTCGTCTCACTGGGATAGAGTCTAGGTATTGGTAGGCTGGCCACATGTGCCATTTAAATCGGGACAGGACCATTGTTTCCTGTCCCGTTTCAAAAGGTAAGTTTGGTCAGCCTATGCTGAGGAAGTGGTGCTTAAGCTAAGTCTTGAAAGACAGGCAGTTGTTTATCTCCTGGGCAGGTGGGGAAGAATGTTTTGTGGTGGGAATGGTGCATGCAAAGACCCTTGTTTGGGGGTGGGAGGGGGAGAGAACAGCTTGTTTAGGACCAGGAAGTAGCAGAAACTGAGCATGTGAGAGAGGGCTGTGGTGAGAGGGGAGGCCAGAGCAGCAGGTGACGGTCACATCATGGATGGTCTGAACTGCCTAGCCAAGGAGCCGAATGCTTTCCCAAAACCTCATTCACAGTCAAGCCCCAGCTTTGTTCTTTTTCAGCTTCCTCCCTTTAGAGATGTCAGCCATACTTGTTTACATGCTGTAAGATGCAATGTAGCATCTCAGGCTTGAGAATGTCGTGCACATGAGACAGTAAAGCTTTGAATTCAGTGAGGGCCTGTTATTCTGGCTTATCCATTCACATTTGTTTTTTTGGTCATATTTTAGCATAGGCAACATCTTTTGAGCATAAAATGGTTAAGCA